>JAWQUT010000944.1:37289-112580 GCA_033807755.1 Ellobium chinense
AGTACATAGAATGAGCGAGTGACTAGGCTGACTGTGCATATCTGTTTCATGTTATGATTGTCATTCAAGTTCAAGGATGACCTGTAATGTAAGTTTCTGTTTGCAAGTTTGCAGATAGCTCGGTAGCCCTTGGCATGACCTTACAAAAAGAATGAGTACAGTCTTTGTTTCCTCTACAGCCCAGCGACGTTGACGAGAGGCTTGATATCCTCACTAATGAAATCACCCGTCTGAAAGATAGATTTGCACAGCTTCAGGGGGCAGCAACTGGTGCTGATTTGCAAGAGTTTGGTCCCTTGGAGGCAAAGAGAGAGTTTGTTCAAGATGGCGTAAAATTTACAGTGAAGTATAGGGTAAGAGAAGATGTACGAGTTATGCTTCAATGGTGGGACACTAGATCCTGGGAGAGACTTGATGAATTCTTTGACAACAGCATCCCTCGCCACCCAAGTGACATCCAGACAACAAGCACCATCACTCAGCCAGGAGACAGCTACGTTTTTTTGTATCTAATGACAAATTCTGGGATGGGATTTAATCTGTACTTAAGGAACGACTTAGTGACTGCCTCGATCCAGACTAATATCCCAATCCCTGTGCTGGAGATTGATCCGCCAGGTGATATTGTTTATAATGAAGGGCAAGATGCTGTTGTTAAACTGACAGTTCCTCCAAAGATCACAGAAAGGTCTCATCCCGGTGATTCGGTCGAAAACTGGAACTATGACATTTCCGTGCATACCACAGATTCTGTATTGGGCATGAAAACTATCCATGAAGGTTCTGTTTACGGTGACACAGCTGATTACTTCCATGTTGAAACATCAAAGAAATACTTGGATTCAGAGGAGATCGAGCTAACACTGAATACTTCCACTCACCAACTCAGTGGCTTCCTACAACTACAGGGAGGTCAGAATTATGAAAATGGATTGGTTAAAAGAGTTTCGATGATGAGAGAGGTTATTATTCGCCCTGCTACACAGGATGGGCCTCTTCCTCCTGGATATCTGAGGTTTCAGATTGATAGTTACGAGGAAATGAATGAAGAAGGAGAAGAGATGACGAACTGTAGATACATTGAAGAGTGCACAGTGAGCTGCACAGCCATTGGGTACAAAATCCCTGATTTTAGCATCGTCAAAGTCATGCCAGATGGAACAGAAGAACCAGTACCATTCACACTGAGCCCCAATATGAATGACTTCTATGCAAATGCCTACATCACTCTAGAGGGCATGCGGGGTGGACCGAGAGAGGAGAGGTATCGCTGTAAGGCAACTGCTCTTGAAGGGGTTTTTGCTACCCACACCATCACAGTCTCCTACATGCTGCCCACACTGATCCATCGAGATGAGACAAGTGCAACTTGGATTGATGACAATAACCTGGATGTCACATGTGTAGCTTCAGGTGACCCCTTACCCAATATCACCTTCACCCTGTGGTATGAAAGAGGTCAGGAGAATGAGGTAAGTGGAGACCCGCTGGAGGTGACGGGAGACATAGTCACAGCGACCAAGGTCTTGGCCGCCAATGATGAATACAAAGGAAAGCTATCTGGCTTAGAGTGTCACGCATCAGCTGGTGAGGATTGGAAACTGAACGATTCATGGTATGTGACCATCCCTTCACTGTATTTTTGAGGGTAATTCAGCTTGACTTGGTGAAATGACGTGGCAACAGAAAACTTCACTGACAATTTATGAACCTTCATAAACCATTTGAAGATGTCGCATACATATACAGATGGACTTCGTGAAATGAAATGGCAATTGTATAGTTCAAAGACAATAAAATTACTCCTATGACCTGTCTGACGATGGAGTATATGGCAGACTGACTTAGAGAAATGAAATGTCAGCTGAAAGATTCATGGACAAATAAGAATTTCCACACCCTATCCAAAGACAGAGTGTAAATAATGGACTGACTTAGTGAAATGAAAATGGCAAATGAAAAATGCATGGGTAATTAAGGCACTTATAAAACCTATCTGAAGAGTAGATATGTCTTGGTGAAATAAAAATCTGCACTCTTGACTATAAAGAAAGCCAATGTGATGAAGACATTTCAATGCATGAAATGTTATAAAAATTGAGACTGTTGATACATGCTGCATCTGTATATCTTCTTCCTGACTTGCATGAATAAAAAATTTGCCACGTGACAAATGTGCAGAAAGAGAAAAAAGGACTTCCGCTGATCATTCTTATTGTGGCTATAACCTATTCTTTCAAGTTCCCATTTGCAGGTTTAGTTTGACTGGCTGTGACACATATTTTATTCAGCTACATATTCATATTATATATGAATCATGCCTGTAAACCCCTGCTCCCAATAAAACAAAGGCAAAATGAAACTCAAGGAACATACACCATATTATTCCAGGTAAACCATGGTTAATATTCACTTGATCTGCTTCATCTCTCTACGCCATTGTATGCCTCTATGTAAAGGGAAATGTTTAACTACAAACTGTGTTAAAGAACTAGCTCTGAACTGTGTACAGGGGGCAGGCTCAGAGAAATGTTAATCTACAATAGAAAATCAGCTGATTTCAAATGTTAAACCTTCACTTAAACATCTAGTGGCAGAGAGAAAGTGACAAGGGGGAAGAAGCTGGAAAATCAAAATGGTTTGGGGCATGAGACTTAGGCATGAACTTTCATGAAGAAATAATGAAACATAAAAAAAGAAAGCAGGTAGGCTGCTGATGAAAAGATGACAGAGTCACACAAAAGACTTACAGAAGGGCTCTTTGGCAGTCCAACACGTTGTCCAAAGCAGGTCAGCAAGTTCACCAGCCTCTCTCTCACCCGAGCCTTAAGCGCAAAGACAAACAGTAAACTTGGTTGTAGACAGTAGCAACATAATATACCTTTACAGAAAAATACTGCTATTTAAATGTTTTTTTAGCTGATTTAGAAATCTGAGCCACAACTGGGCTATGCCTCCTGCATCACAGGCTGCAACAAAAAGAAACTGAGGCTTCGAGGCTTCACTACTATAAGGTAGGTGTTAAGCTGAAACCTATGTGCAACACCGCTGTAACTCATAAGTTGCAAAATTTTACAGGAAAAACCACCATTTTGCTTTCAGAAAATTGTGCCATAATTTCAACAGTAATGTTGCACCACTGCTAACAGAGACATCTAAAACTGTTACCCATGATGGAGGATAGAATGTAGTGTCATGAAACACTGAAAAGTTGATTTTAAACTAAATGTCACTTCCTGGGATGTTGAAATAATTATTATCAAATTCAAGCCCAAAAAATAAAAAAATAAAATAAAATGAAGATGACAAAAATGAATGATCTTTCACTAAAACATAAAAGTGACACAAAAAGAGATCCAAATATGTTCAAGTAAGGGAGAGAACCTGTGAAGCCTGTGGTCGGCGCCAGACTGAGTCAATATCCTGATTGTTTGATGGTTTCCTTGACAATGAAACGGCTGAGCTGCTGTTGGATGGCGGCTTATCCTTGTCCTCCACTGGCACTTGCTTCTGGGTGTCAGGAGAGATGAACTTACGACCAATGATGGGAGTTTTCTGCAAGTCAATTGTGAAGTCCAATGTCCGACCTGAGAAAGAGGAATAATGAAACAGTTCCTTTAAAAAAATAAAACCCCTATGATTTATAGTATTTTACCTAAGCAAATATAATTTTGGTTGTGTAAGAATCTTCAAAGAGGGTAGCCCACTCAAGAGGATTACAAATACTGGCAAATAATCCACCAACAAAATCACTGAAATTTATAACTTCATGAGGCTTTGCAATCTTAAACAGCATGTGCTTAAAAAAGAACAAGAACATTCTTGCTGTGATGCTCTGATTCCAAGCCATTTTGATTTCTATACCGAATTTCACTCAACATTCTTATGCATTTTATGTGTAACTCAATTCTAATTCATGGGGCATCAAAGGATAATAATTTTTCATAACAGTCCACTTCTGGTGCACACCGTAGTGTTGGATGGTTCTGTAGTTTAGAGTATGATGTAAGGGGAAACTCCTTCAGTAAAACAAACTGGAATTTCCTTCCAGTTATCTCCTTCAATTTTTATTCACATTTTAGTTAAAAACACACATTGCAAAATGTGGTCCACAACACTATAGTAAAGCTCATGATGAACACCGCAGTTGTAAATCTAAGAGAGTATAAGATCACCCACCAGGCAGTTCCTTACTGAACTTGGTCAGACTCTCAGCCTCAGCAAAGGAAGTGTGAGCGGAGTGGGAGAACAAGGTGAGTTCACTGGAGCTGGTGGAGGCTTGTGAGGATGGTGGTGGAGCAGCAAGGGTAGATGAGCGGGTGACCGCCAGTTTAAGAATCTTTAGAGCCTCCCGCCAATTGCTGGTCTGAATAAACATGAATTTCTCTATTAGGCATTATTTCCAGTTCTATCACATGGCCAAGGGACTGTCGCTCATGCATTGTTATATCTACCTACTCTGTACATGCCAGGCTGCTCTTGATGAATGGCAAGCGACTTAGCAGGGCAGAGCATGTAATATATCAATGTATAAGTGACAATCTCTTGGTCACAAGATTGGTGTGAAAATACCAAATCAACAACAGTAGTACAATATAGTGTGGATACAATATGAGGTAGGAACTCCACGCAGGATTCAGTGGCAGTATATTATTACAAAATCTGGAACTGGGAAATACTACTGGGACTAGTAAGAACACAACAGAAGAATTTCAGTGAAAGAGATCCCATCAGTCTTGTGTTGTGATCCTTGATCTCCTGATCCTTTAAGGGCAAGTGCAGCAGAACTAGGTCATTTTCATTAATAAAGGAAACTTTGTAATTTTGGGTTGAAAAATGGATCACATAGGGCCAGGAAGGAAGATAAATGGGGGTGTTTTGCAATTTCCTCCCTCTGTTGCTATAGAAACTCCAATTGTTTGGCCGCCATATTGAAAAATATGCATAACTTTTGCATAACTTTGAACCCTTCGATCCTGAGAACAACAGATGGTAGGATGGTGGGGTTTTTATTTCCATTTGAAAGATCACTTTATTTAAAATATAATGTCACTGACTTTTTTTTATTTCTTATATAGATAGATTTTTTTTATAATTCTTTAAAATATGTCATGATAAAATATTGAAAATTTTGAGAATTTTCAACTTTAAAAATTCATAAAAGATAGAAAACACAAGATATCGTAAAAGACCTGTGACAATCTCAAAATACAGGCTTGGAGAGTTGTTATGCAAAATTTTATGTAAACTGGACCAGAAAAAAGTCAAATCGAAGGGATAGAGTGACGAAAACTGTGATTTTGAGATAACTGACAATAAAGATTACCCGACAGATGCATTTGAGACAGGGTGACCATTTCCTTTTGCATCAAAATAAACTTTTTTAGACAGGTATCTTGAAAATAACTTCAGGAATCGAAAAAGGACATATCACCGTTCAAGAAACTGCCCTTAACGTTTTTGACCCAATTTTTCCCAATTTTACCCCTTGAGGGTGTCACACTTGCCCTTAAGTTGACTGGGTCATAAATGAAGAGCTTTTTTCAACAACTCAGTAAATCCACTCTGCATGTTTTTGAAAGGAAGGAAAATTGCCAACACTATTAGTATAATTTTATTTATTTTAAAATGCTGTAACTCTTGAGAAAATCCACATTTAAAGCCCAAGTTTGTTTGAATCAGTCTGTCAGAGCAATGCATGAATGAATACACCACTAATTCATTTTGCCATGAAAGTTCATGATCAGTTTGGTCACTACAATGCTGTATTTCAATCTTGCCACATATCTCATCACTGATAATTATAGCAAACTTTCAATACAGCCACTGTTCATCACCATCAAACTTTCCACCATTTGTCATCATATCACCAGCAATGTCATCATCATCATCATCATGACTACGACACCCTCCCAAGCACCCACCTGCACATGCTTGATGATGGCATGAAACAGCTCCTGGTTCAGGACAGAGCTCGGAGCACTGTTAATATCCACATAGTGAGCCATACAGTACAGAATCTGCAGGCAGGGGGACTGATAGATATGCTGGCCCTTCTCAAGTACCTAGTATCAAAATAAGAAATAGGTTAAGTTTGATCTGGCACTAGCAAAATGAATAACAAAAGCACTCTGACAGCCTCATTACAAAATTCATGAGTCTCTCAAATTTCTTTTGCATAAAACAAATTTCGCAACATCCATAGGCTTTACTTACCCAAAGTTACTTAGGGACCTCCAAGGTGTTTTGGAGAACCACTAGTTTTACCTCCAGGGTTTTCATAAGAAGTATGTTCAAGTGTACAGCAGATAAAATAAAATATGAATATAACAAATCAGTTATGGCACAGATAACACCATAATGAAAGTGTCACTCACATGCATCTTAAAATTTTCTTCATCACATATTTGTTTTCATCTTCATACTAAAGTCAAGAGTATATGTGTGAAATATGATTTGTTCCTCTCCATATTCATAACATTCAGTATCTAATATTCATAACATTCAGCATTTGATGAATCAGCTTTCAAGTTGCAAATCTCTCCACTGTTGCCCACTTTCAGATAGATAAAAACCTAACTTTCTTTCAGTCAAGTCTTGCATTCAAGTTTTACTGGGAAAATAACATCATGGTTAAAAGATTCATTTGTTGAAACCATTAGTTATTAGAAACAGGTGGCATGATGTTCCTGCAGTGATTTACTTTGGAGAGCTGGGATAGTTTGTGGAAGTCTATGTACTAATGCCAATATGTCAGTATCTATGCATGAACCATTGGCTAATAACATGTTTCATGAGCAAGGCCGAATGATTGTTCAGGACAATGGCACACTAGGAGGCAATACCAATCCTTTGCACAACCAGAGGCACTTTTCTCAGGCACCTCAGTCCAATAATGCCCATGTATCTGTTCAATCTCCTCTCTCAATCGTTGATATTAAAGTTTATCTTATTTTATCTTATCTTATTTCAACTGTATCAATGCTACCTGATTCTTTCTGAAAATCAATCAGCTGAGAGCAATTGTTGTAAAATCTGGGAAGGTTTATAGTGCTAGGCCAACACAGCATTTGAAGATGAGTTTGGGCCATACAGCTGCCTTTCATGGATTGGCTCACTGATACCAGACTGTCTAGAATACTGAATAAGACCAAATCTACCACTGATGCCATAGCGTTTCCGAATCACTTGACTGCTCTCTGAGTTGAAAGTACACAACTGACCATTACCACCATGTAGCCATAAGGCAGTTGAACTGTTGGTATCAAGGTATATAAAGGTACACTCACTTCAACTAAGAAAGTCACCATGCTGATAGCACTAGAGGAGTAGTCGTCCAGCAGATATTTGACCACACACTTGGTCCACTGAAGACTGTCCTTGCCAAATGTACCTCTACTATACAGAGACATAACGGTTGCCAGGTTGGTCAGTCGGTCTCCTTGGTGGCTGCACATCTGGAAATCAAACAGATTACATGACCTAGCCATGTTCACAGCTTTCCTCATTGAAAAAAAACACCTTGATAATACAGTTCAGACTTTGTGGTATGATTCAAAAGAAATATTCCTTCACTTCTGTCTGTTAGGAATTACACATGCAATTATTTGGGGTCAAACACAAATATGCCATCAGTTATGGTCCCTCACTAAAATCTGCAGGCATGCATGTCAGACAGGTCATAACAGAACTAGAAAGCATATGGCAGTTCACATAGCTGTAACCATCAGACTTCACAATGTCTGGCGACTTCTTATGTTCTGTATAAATGAAATGACTGCACAGCCTCCCAAGAATCTTTACCTGAGCCACCCTGTCTGCTGCATCTCTGCACACTTGGCTTGGATTTTCATAATTGTGGACAAGGTAGGGCAGCAGAGCTATCGTCACCATTGGGAATCCTGAGGAAGAAAGACACAGAATGGAAATAATATGTAATATTGTTACGGACCTCAAAAGCACAGCACAGAACGGATGGAAAGTGTCCAGTTCATTAGCAAATGAGCTAATTGTGTGTTTACTCTCCAATCCAGTGGCAATTGTGCTTCATAAAAATGACACAATCTTTGAAAACACTCTGCTATAGTTGATTTTTTTTTTCCATACAAGTGACACAGTTTTTGAAACAACTCTCAGTCACATCATTTATTTTTGTACAAGTGACACAGTATTTGAAAATACTCTCAGTCACCCCATTTTTTTTTTCATACGAGTTACGCAGTCTTTGAAAACACTCTCAGTAACTAATTCTTTTTCCACCATACAGGTGACGCAGTCTTTGAAAATACTCTCAGTCACATCACTTTTCCATGTGATTCATAGCTGTACATGGGATGTATCATTCGTAGATTGATGGCTGACTAACAAAAATACAAATGATTTAGATGACCAATTATAGGGCATGCTGCACTTAAGACTTACAAAAGCTTGGTTTACAGCCTATGGCAGTTTTCAAATCATTAGGTATTCTTAATCCTATTAAGTAGTTAATCCTATTAATAGTTAATCCTATTAAGAAGCTGGGAATGCCAGGATCTCTGGCCAGATCAAACACGCCAAAGAGGACATTTTGAAAGATCTGATGAGGAAGTTGATGGAGGATGATGAGAGGGAATGGGAAGATTACCACCACCTACAACGGATGATAGTGATGGGAATAAAGAAAGGGGAAGGCAGACAATGCAAACTGTCTGGAAGGGAGCGAAAGGCCCGCAATCAAATAACTGTGGGAACTATCAGTAGATGGACTCTTCGCTGGATCCTGGATCGGGGAACAGAGCACCTATGGGGTTGTCCGGAGTGCAGTGATGTTGCAAACCCTGAACAATGAACAATGAAATGAACAATCCTATCCTGTGGTACAAGGTGGAAACAGAGCACTTAGGAACAGAAGTGGGGAGTAAGCAGACACAAGCAGATGCTCACACAAAGAAGGATAAATATTGTGTGTACGTCTTTGTGTTTATTTGCCGAGTTTACCAACCAAAGCTTAACGACCACTGGTTGAAAAGGGGGGGCAAGGAAGTTTGTGGTGTGGGGGGGCAAGGAAGTTTGTGGTGTGTGTGAGTCTCATACCTAGGGCTAATATTGCTAGTCTTCTGGTTGGCTTCAGGAAAGATTCCCCCCAATAAACTATTTTTTATGGAATGGTGGCATGGTTGTGTATAGACGTCTACCAGATTCCAAACTGAAGGCGAGGCGAATGGGTGCCCATGCAGAGGTAGCGGGTTCGAGTCCCACCACATCACTTTCTTTCCTTTTACCATTTTCTCTCTGCATTTTGTCTTCCTCAGCACTTTCCCCTTTATCCTATTTTGTATAAGCATCTGTTTGTGTCCGCTCACCCCCCCACCATTTTTAGTCCTATACTGACTGGGAATATCGGTCAGTAGCTTCAGTTGTATTCAGTGATGTCTATGCAACATTGGTGTCACCACTTTCCACATACAACTACAGCACTATCTGATCCAATGACTGGCAACAGAATAACTATAAAATATGCACTGCTGGTATTTGCCACAATATCATTGCCAACTAGAAACAAACAGATTCATGCACATCGGTACAGTGTATTCTGCATGCTCTAATCCTATTTTGTGAACATACTGTTTCTTTTTGACACCCTGGCTTGACACAGTGCCACTAACAACATTGTGGTGTATTGATTACGAAGTCTGAAATGTAGCATGTGATCTGAACAAGAGAGGCATGCATACATAAACTCCAGTGTTCTTCAAAATATTTCATTTTATTGCTGCGTTTAAACAATCATCTCATGCATATGTTTTAACTTTTTAAAAAAAACCTACCTAGATTACTGGTTGAGTCCATGATAGGAGAATTGACACACAGTATGATCTTTGATAGGAGGGCCCAGGTCGCTTCAGCAGCCATATGAGATGTGCAGCCCTGGAAAAATACAAGATAAACCTTAAGCAGGTCTAGACAGCAGGAAAATGGTATGAATGATGTTCACTTACAATTTTACTGCAGTAGAATTAAATTTGGACCAAACAAAAAAAAAAAACCTCTCAACAAATGGTTTTATCAAACAAGATATTACATGGTGCAAGTGAGGTGAAATAAAATACAGGTCTATCATAAATGTGTCAGTGGGCTACTGATGCATAATATGAAGGACCAGTACTACAGGAAATTCAAAGCTATATATGATGATTACTATTATAAACAACTAACTACAGTTTTGTAATCGTAAACTTTGAAAGGCAACACTAAATTTACGTTAAAAGTTGTCCGTCACTTGCCTGCTTGCATATCACTTAATACATTTCTATCATTTCTAATCTGCTCCCCTCACGTGAGCCTACATTATCAGCTTTTTAAATGTACACAACACAAAGTATCCTCCTCCCAAATAAAAACAAGTGAGTTTTGGCCTTCAGCAGCTGGAGGATGTGAATGTCTATGCTGACCTTCATAAGAAGAATGTAGACTCCTGGGAAGTTGGGCCACTTGATCTGGTTGAGAATTTTGTCCAGCTTGTCTCTACACTCTGGTCTTTCTGGCTGCAGGTGGCATAAAATCTGGCGACATAAAAAAAAAACCCAACACACTTCATAGTTACATGAATCAATTTTCTGTTTAGCTCTTGTATACTGAGCTGCAGGGCAAGACATCTGGTCAGGATTATTGATTTTAAGTTCTAAAGCCCAGACCTATTTCAAGAGCGGACTATGTGTGTATGTGAATCATCAGCACTCTCATGGATGCCACTAACTCACACCTGTGAATTATGAAGTTCATAAGTCTAGATTTGGCTACTCATGAAATTTGTGATATGGTCCTTAATGCTAAAACTGTTCTTTGCCAACGCTTGATTTAAAACCTCTGGCAGTTTTCATGTCACTGGGTATTCTTAGTCCTGTCCTGACTTTTGAGATCTTTTCTGCTTCTATGAATTAGTTCTAAATTAGTTAAGCATCCCCAAGATGCCTACACGCATCCTAAGTATCAACAGCTGCAGATATTCGAAAAAGATATTCAAACTTCTGAAATTTGAGGTGTCAAAACTGAGACACTGAAGGCTCTGGAGTCAACACTATCAAAATTAGAGTCCATGGTATAACCCATTGGAGAGATGGTTTGAAACTTAATGCTTGGAATGCACTGAAACTTTGGGCTTGTACTCTTAAATAAATGTTATCCTTCAGAACATATTCTCTAGCAAATGCAACACAGTGTTCTGATAATGTTTTGAAGTTTGCTGTGATGCACATGGCGGCTTCGAAGTGGAAACTATCTATGCATTTATATAAGTACTAAGATATCCATTCTATATCTCAAACTGTTCTATATCTATACTTTACAGGGAAAATGTATTGGTGGAAAATATCTCTGTGCTGAACAAAGATTCCCCACATCAGGTCAGAATCCAGGTTTGAATACACTGAGTTCATATGTTTAAATCATGATTTCAAAAGCTAACCCATTTCTTTGTGCAAAAGTTTCTGCGATTAATTGACATTTTATAACATCTTGAGAAAAAAAAATTTACATTGACCCCAGGTGTTTTAGTGTTTCTATCCTACATTACAATGAATTCTATCAAACACCTTCAGACAACCACAGAGTGAAAACAAGCTCTCCCTGACCAAAGCTATTATCTTGTCCCGGCCATGCTGGTGTGCGTGGGAACGAGACTGCTGATACCTTGGTAGGTAGGGCACAAGTTAGAGACATGCTCTAACAGGATAAGGCAGATATCCTCAAGGAATTGGAAAAGAAACAAAGGGTGAGGGATAGAAAACCTGGGACGACAATTCTGCAGTGAGTCATACGAAGGAGATGGGTGTGATGAAAGAAAGTGGTTGGAGCTGGAGACTTGCTGGAGGTAATAGAACTGTCCTCAACCAGATAAAAACCAACACAATTATCTTATTTTCTTGGAGGTGGCTTTTGGCAAGGGGGTTCATAGCTCCTATGAATATGTCCAGGGTGCAGTGCTGATGTTTCTAGCAAGTAACAAGTAACAAAGCTAATATCTTACCTTATCAAGAAGTCGAACTGCTAAGGAGAATTCATACTCATAATCTGACTCCAACAAGGAGACTGTTATCCAAAACATCTGGGTCACCAAAGTCAGTTTGTCCTCAGTGCCTGCCTGATCCAGATTTTTCAGTGACTGGGCTGAACGAGAGCGGCCCAAGTTAGACTTGCGACCCTCCACTTCTGTGCAACTGCGAATTCTTCCATCACCTGAAATAATTCCAAGGCTTTTTATATGTTTCTATACAATGTTTACAGATTCATAGCCCAAGCTACAAAACAAGTCACAGGTGGGCAATGTGCATAATTTATGCCTGAAACATTCACAGCTTCTCATACTGTATTTTAATGGACTGTTAAGAAAAGACTAAACTCTTTCCGTGCTGCATCCAAAAAAAAAAAAAAAGAAAAAAAAGAAAAATCACTCTTTACTAATAAACTTACTTTTTACAAAGATGCATTTGAAAAAAACCTGAAACATATAATATGCTGAAACATTTTCTCTCAAGTTTCCTTAAAGCATTTGATGGAAGGGGCAGGTGGGTAAAGGAAAGGAGGACTGTAATAAAACATTACATGGTACTGTGCTTGTGTTAAAGGCAACCTTTTTCCTCAATATGCATTAAGACCCCTGTTAAGCTAGAAGGCAGAGAAAGTTCAAACAGCACCTTGAAATTCACTGCACTTCATGAAAAACAGAATTCTTTGCTGGTGCAAATCTAAGATAGTGCAAAGCGTTGAGATCAAAAGTGGGTGAAGAAAAAAAAACAAAAAGAACAAAAATAACAAAACAACTTGTACTGTAATAAACAAGAAAAGAAGTAAATGCTAGAGTCGTATGTTCTCAACGAAAGTGTCACATCTTGAAAACAAACACAAAAAAAATGAGAAATGTGAATAATTCAAATGGCTGCAACAAAGAGATTAATGATGAAGAGAAATTATTTTACTGACATATCAGAAGTTGCTTCGGGAATTCAATTACTCATCAGAACACGTTTTTCTTTAGGGTATGATCACAATCTGTCTCCTCTGTCCCCCATATGAGAATTTCAGGTAAAAACCTCTTCCCAATAATATACTTGCTACGAAAGCTGCAGTCTAAAATCAGTGGAATACAGGGCCAGATTATGCTAGTGCAGGGCCTGTAGCATTAGGAATGGATTTAGAGTCTGAAGGGCCCTCTACATTACTTGTATACAGTCAAACGAGAGAGAAAGAAAGTGTGTATGTGTGTGAGACAGAGATAGAAGGACAGACAGAAAGAAGAAAAGAATGAATATCAATAATTTTCCCAGAATTTGCATTCATATTGTACTAATGATATTGATATCTGAAGGATGCTGCAGAGGATGTAAAGTGCACATCGTGAGAGCTCACCTTTCACAGTGGGGCTATAAATTTGGTCAGGAAAATGTCAGTAGACAAAAATCCCTATTTTCGATTGACAAGTTTTCAAGCATTTTGTGTGGGGGCCCTCGAAAATACCAGGATCCATAGCATGTAGGTTAATCTGGTACTGTTGGAACACATGTCAAATGTGCTAGCGTGGCGAGTAATAACTATGTTATGACCATATCACATGACTTTTTGTATGCTCACCAGAGCACCATTTTTAGTATGGCAAGATAGTAAGGCTGGAACTATATAACTGATGGAGAGCCTTAAATTTCCAGAGGTGTATTGGAGTTTTGTTTTACAAAAAGTTTTATGCGACTGTTATAGAAATATAAGAATTGCGGTTCAACCACAGCAACAAGTTCTATTATTAAAGAAAGAGACTCTCTGATGGAAAAATTGAGGCATAATAGGGCAGTGCAATCAAATGACTAATGGAAAAAATGAAAAAGGATTTCTTCACATCTGTCCTTCTCGTCTCTCACCCCACAAAAATTGGCATTCTATTACGCACAGCATAAGCAAACATAACAGTCTGGACCCTAGTGTTGTGTTTATGGTTTATTTGCCAAAATTTGCATTGCCTGTGTGCTTAAGATTTACCATATATAAATAACAGTATGAATCCTGTCCTAAAGTTAGCAGAGCCCATGTGCTGAATGTTTCTGTACATAAAACAAAACTGTGAATCTTATGTCCTGAGTGGTCAGAATCCTTGTGCTCACTGATATGTTCTACAGTGTTCCTGGGGTTAGAGAGTTAGCTTGGAGAGACTGCACTCTGAGATCACGCAGTGTTAGATCTACTAGTGCTCAGTCACCATCACTAAAAGCCTCTTCCTGCTCTTCATAGTTCCTCTCTGCAAGAATATAACTTCTCAAGCCAGCTTTCTCTCTTTCTTCAGCTTCTCGAGCACGTTTCTTTATCGCTTCCCTAGCTGCAGGAAAAGTCTTATCATTATCCATATGCAGACAGACAGAGTGGCAAACCAGACAAATGTATGAACTTCTATAACTATGCAGTTGATTCAAAACCAGAACATGTCACAAATGCATTTCAAAATGAGCAGCTATTTTCAATGTATATTAAATTATACTATAGTGGACTTGGGAGACCTTGCTTTTCAACTTCTCCAATGTTTGAAATTACAGACCAACCATATTATGAGGTCATATTAATTACTTATCTGCCTGGGTTTCACCAAAATTCAAACTTGGTAAGATGTTCTGCTCTCCTTGATTCTTCTATTCAAAAGCTAACCCAGTCCACAAAAATTGATATGAACATTTATGTTTTTCAAATGTCTCCTTGTCTCTTTGAATTTCAGTCATGTTCTATATCAACATATCAATATTCATCCACATGCAAGAGACAATCTTTCATGTGTTTTTAACCAGCACAGCAGTCAACTTTAAGCCAGGGCTATCAATTCCAGGGCACGTAACACATGCACTCATCTACTGTCTCTGTTTTCACAATGGAAACAGGCAGTAAATCCTTGCATGAGGTGCAATCTAAAGTCCCTGGATTATGCCTACAAACACTTGAAGTTTACTCTAGGTATTACATTTCCCCATCATCTGTGACAAAGTACAACTGGGAGTCAGCACTATCTACCATGCTTAGTGACACCCCCGGAAATCTTTATCAGCCTATAAAGCTCCATCTACAGTTTGGCCTGGATCTCCTGTTTATAATTTTCTTCCCTTAAGATGAATTTTCATCCTTGGCAAGAGTAAGATGTCCCATGGAGCTGTCTGCATGTTGGATGGTAAATGGTGACTGTCAATGTGGGGTCCTGACACAGCAGCACAAAGGTGTAAAATGTAAAGACATAAGGGACCATCAACAACAACAACTGGCTGCAGCATTACAACAACATGGCAGCACATCCCGCCCTTTGAGTTCAGCAATTTGTTATTTTTTATTTCAAATAATACGGCACTGTCCCCCTTCCTTGAAAATTTAGCTAAAAGGAAGAAAGTCTGAGAGTACAGAAGAGAAATTGGCCAAATCACAGATAGTGTTTGACAGGCTGTCACCTAAAAACTTCCAGAGGTCATTCTGAGATTGGTAGCAGTGCTGAAATCATCGTGCTAAGCCCCAATTGGACTACTCTGACGATTATGGAGGAATGCTAACCTAGAGTGAGTCTACAAGCTTATATAGGTACAGTCCGGAGACTTTTGGATGGCACCTTACATTCCAACTTCATCACTAAACCACAGCAAGCCAGCTCACAGAGTGGGCATTAGTCTGTAACATAAAGAAGAAGGCTTTTCTGCAAACTGAAGTTTCCCCACTTCAGCTGATTTCAGACAAAAAAATTTGTTACAAAATTTGAAAATCCTTTGTCTGCTTCTCTAAATGCCAGGCTCCAGTTCTAGGCTACTATGGTGCAGAAGAATAATGTATAGGCAAGATTGATGTGGTATGCAAGATAGGTATGCCCCAAGTAGCCATTCAGCAGTGCAAATTATTAATTGAGGTCTCTGACGACACCGGAACAGCCTGTAGCTCCCAAACTAAAGAGTAACTCAAATGAAATATGTGCAGCCCATCTCCATAGTCATGTGCCTTAGGTAATAAAGTACATAACCATTAACTAATGTACTATTTTGCCCTTTGGCATGCAATCTTCCATGTCAACTCCAAAGAGAGCAGCAAGAGAGTTGCAACCACAGCATGTTCAACCCAAATTGATCCAAAACTGGAATTTAATATCAATTTGCCTGGAACATGACATGATAATTCCAGTGCAGCTCTTTTTGAACTTGACATAAAAGATTGCACATCAAAGTACAAAACAGTGCAACAGTAATGGTAATATTTCACCAAAGCAGACCACACACGAGGATGCTGCGGAGATCTTATAACAATGAGGAATGTAAATGGCATGTAATGAAAAGAGTGGGAATTTGCTAAGACTGGATAGGAGCTATGTCAGTTTTCATCGTCTGATTCATCAGTACTATAGCCTTTTAATCCCAGTGTACTGATCTTCACAGAGTTAACTATGGAAGACAATGACTGAGTCATGTGTATGAACTCGGAGCTCAGCTCAGAATTGCTATCATACAAGAAGGAATACTATTAATATCAATACTAATAACAGTGTTGAAGTTTTATGGTGATCAAAATGGCAAAGAATGGGGAAAGGAAGGTCAAGTTACATCCTCGGACAATATAGTAACACAGATCACAGTGATTCATAAAACAGCCAATATGACTGAAAGTGATCCACTCTTGGATAAAACCACTCCACAAGAAGTCATTTTCATTTGAATGTCAGACAAATTATCAAGAAGCTATTCAAAAAGCAAAAGATGTCCTGTTGTTATCATTGTTAAGGAACAATACAGTTTTGCAGCGCAATAATGTTATATGATGGTTTGGTTTGTTGTTTTTTTTAATCATGGTAAGGATTAAATGTAAAAGTGATAGTATGTTGGTTGCATTTACAGTGGACCAGAGTAGTTGCTCAATGCAACACAGTCAAATACATACTTTTGCAGTGTAGCAATGTTAACTGATGTTGCAGCTTATAGAAATCATCACACTGCTGACAGGGGCAGAGTAACTTCATGTGTTCACAGTGCAAGGCAATCAGAGACAGTGAAAGAAAAAGAGGAGAAGAGGAATGGATAGAATGAACAGATGAGAAGGGAGGAGAACGAGAGCAAGACAGGATATCATTGATAAGACTAATAAAGAAAAAAAGTATGATGTGTATGTAAATTGTATATTAAGCTGTCAACTGAGATCAAGCTGCCAAAAAACAGAAATTACTGATTCTCCCAGTAGCTTCTCAATGATAAGCCAAAAAAATTAAGCATATATTTAGTGTCGCGGCTGCCATAAAACTAGGCTGAACAACCTAAATCTACGCTGTAGCAAAGCACCAAGAAAAAAAATTTGGTTTACAATTATCTTGAAACCTCTACAAGAACGCTGAAGAGTTACCTCGATATTTACTACGTGCTGCAAGAAAACAAATCTTTAACTAAATAAACTAATTGAGGATGAGCAGTCAATATCTTTAGAACAAACAAAAGTTATACATGCAAATGAAAACTTTGAAATTTCTCCTTATAAGTTAAAAAAAAGTCTGGACACAAACACAAAACAATTTATTTACATAGCCAAACAAAATATTACTATGAATGTCTTTCTTTAAAAAAAATCAAATTCATAATCATGAACAATGATTCTGAATGTAAACACTAATTCCCAAGTATACCTCAAAGAAATATACAATAAAAAATTTTAAAATGTGATTTTTGAAGACTGTCCCAAATTATGGTCAAATTATTAAACATAGCAATAAACGCAAACAGTGTAAAATGTTATTTCACAGGATGTTACTCTCTTCATGAACAGCTTAAACTAGAATTTGCAGTCTCTAAATAAAACAACAAGAAATATAATTTTGCTTTCTAGGGATGGTTACCCAGTACCATTTAATCAAAGCCTCAAGAAAATAAGACCATGGTCAAGACCTCACAGTGCATCCCCTGGTTAAGTTGACCACCTGGTTAGCATGACTGATTGTGCGGGTTCTGTAATGGGCCTTGTCTTCTTCGCAAATATAGTTAACATGGTCCATGGGTAACATATTGTATTATGATTATCCCAAAGTAGGGCAGTGTTATAAAGTTTCACTATATGTCACCATGCAACTTTACAACATAATGTAATGTAAATCAAATAAGATGGATGCATACCAGTGTAAATAGTCTGTCTCTTACCTCCTCCAGCATAGGCCCTCTGAGTAAAGGCAGACACCGAGTAACTGGTACTGCGTGCATGGTGAGGCTGCGTGTGTTTGGGTGCTGTGATGGCGCTGCGCCGAGTGTCCACAACGTCCTTGTTCAGATTAGGTGTGGACATAAACAGCTCTCGCATAAAGTCGATTGGTCGTATTTCAAGATCGAGATTGTCAATTGATGCCTCTAAAGTGAGCATCATCTCTGTCACATAGCCCTGCATCAAACATAAGCAACAATGAACCAGAACTTAATAACTGATCTATATGAATAGTGCCACTGACATGAATTAGCATTATTATTTTTCTTTATTATTAAGGAAAATATTACAGGTCTGTTTCAGAAAAAACAAAAACTAAAACTCAAAACAGTAGTTATGTTACTTTTGTGTAAATCTCTCTCTAACTTCTCAATTTTAAACATTTCATTCACACTTTCCTGGGACCATCCATCAATAAAATGGATACCTGGTTATAGGCAGTGAAAATTATAACCACACTGCTAGTGATCAACACCTATAACATGGCAGCAGCACTGTACCCCAGTGGAGTTGAGAGAGTACTTGAGTGATCTGACCAAATGGGATAATAAATTTGCCATCGTGCAAGTTAGCTATAGCCTGGATATATGATCTGTCTAAAGCCAGGTGATCATTTAAAAAAATGGATTAAGGACAGTGTAAATGAAATGTGTCCATAAGATAAGGCACTAATAACATGATGATATGGGATTCAAACCAACAACTTTTCATCTTGGCTCCAAGGCTGTGACCATTCAGCAACACTAGTCCATAAAAGAAAAACACCATCTCTCACCTGCATGTCCTCACCCTGCTCAGCTACAGTCTCCACCAGCCGAGAAAGAATATCTGACAACATTTGCGTGGATGGACGGATTTGAAGAGCTCTAAGAATCTGGAAGGACCTCCCAGCATAGTGCCGGGAAGAACACGACAGAGCTAGCTGAAGTGCCACCTGGGACCACCGCTGTTCAACCAGTGCCAGAGGGGACAACTCCTTGAAACACCTGACTGTGTATTTGAGGAAGTAGCCCAGGTGTGTTGCACTCTGGGTGCTCAACATCTTGGGCGTGATGTCTTCTGAACTCCAGAGGGGCCTGCCCTTTCTGAAAACATCAAAACAAATTATGTTACCTTATTAACGCCTTACTTTAGCTTGAGACTGATTCTTGCCACTGGATCTTGGCTTTTGGAATAACCTTTATGAAAGCCTTAAATATAGTACTCTCTCTGTCATGATCATCCCAACAGCCAACAATCACTCTCCTATATGACCAGACATATTACTGGGGATCTGTTAATATGTCAGTCATATCTAAATAAACTGCCAACACCCAACTGATAATGACACTTCATGGTCAAACACATATTACAATAAAACCTCACAATTTTTCATATCTGTTCTCTAAAATTCTGTACTACAATGAACCCAAGAATTTTTATTTAATGCATCAAATTTTTTCACGAACCCAAACACCTCATAAACCAGTAACTGTAGACTATCTGTCCTCCTCTCTCCTATCTCCTCTTCCGTCCTCATTGAATACAAATTTGTGAAGTCCTTTTTTCATTGACATGTGGCACTATTAAAACAACCAAATGTGTCATCATGTTATGAAACAAATGGCTCACTGGGGTAAAGCTGCGTATTTTGTACCTTGTAGATCTGCCCCAGGGAAGAAAGGCTAGGTATGCAGGTGAAGCCAGGGAATAAGGGAGTGGGGTCTGAGATTTTGTTCTGAAGATGCTCATAAACTTTTCATGTATGCACATGTGTATCTGAGTCTGCGTAAAGAGCATTGTCACATTTGTTCTGCTGCTTTACTCTATGCTTTTGTGTCATTGTTTCAATTTCCTCTTTTACATCTGGGTTGCCTCAAGAGTGAATTGGCTTCCTCACACTCAGGACACATCCACATATGCTCAATCTCCCAACTCAGGATCCAGATAACAGTTCTGGTGCTTATTCTTCAAATGGTGATTGGATTTGCAAATACTTTACTTTCTGCTGGCTCTGATTGCAACCCAGCCAACTTCCCATATAGCCAATAAAGTTATACTTTTGTTATTTTATCTTCCCCAGCTACCTGGACTCCATGAAGTTGAGCATAGCTCTGATGACATCGTCCACTGTGTTCAACATCTCTGGATCCATGTAGTCGCTGGTGTTGTCTGGCGTCACAGTGGCGCTGCTATCAATACTGAAGGTAGATTTGGTGATATACTGAATGTGAGGATCTCTGGACGGGGTTTCTGGGGAAGATATATTAAACAGGATAATCATGACACTTGTAAAGCCAAAACTCCCCTAGACAAAGTATATAGCTCATTAGATCTCCATTGTTCAAACATTATTCCTTAACATACAAAGGACCTTTTGTTAGTTTGTTTATGAAATTTTATTTAATCTTATATTTTTTTTTTTGTTTCTTACCAAGAGTCAGCTGAGCATCTCTGTCTTCAGATATAACTTTGAGAGTGTCGGCAACAGAGCTGCGGTAGGAGAGGAGCAGACGAGAGGTAGCTGTGGAGATCTGCTCCTGAGAGGATGCCAGAAGCAACAGATTCTGGAGCAGTTTTTTGCAGTGTTCATACACAAGGGCTCTTGAATGATCTAAGCCTGAAAAGAAGGAATAACATTTCCATGTCATCCAAGTTGATGTATAACCCTGCAGTCCACACACATTACACAGGAGTATAGGATGTTCTACTTCAATACAGACTGTAGTAAATATGTTTCAGCCAAGTGAAATGGGTCCCTAATTCATTTCCGATGGCCTAAGAAAACATTCAAAACACCGCAATCACTATAACATGAGAAAATCTGAATCACTGTAACTTGTTACCCTATTTCTGCAAACTATTGCATTCCACTTTCAGTTTATATTTTGACTAATCTATGAGAGTCATCAATTCTTCACTTCCATCTCCTTTATTGTGACAGTCCTGGAATGAAATATGACTGGTTTTTTTTGGACATGAAATGTCCCGAAAAAGAATTATAATCTGGGTGTGGCAGAAGGCGGCTCACGTAGACTGGAATATTCAGGGAGGCAACTCAGGCTTCAATGGATAATCAGCACTGACTGATGAGAGCTACAGCCTTAACAAATATCCAATGGATAACACACCTCTTTTTTATTTTCATTTGACAAAATATCTAAAATTTGGAAAATTGATTTTCTGACAAGTGCAATCAATAACCTGTTTTTCCATACCCGTTAAGCTTCTCTTTGAACTGACAGAAACTGAAAATTAGCTCTCTTTACTAGCTTGGTTGTATCAAAAATCAATGACTGTTGTTCTCAAAATTTCATTTCAGTCCAAAAATCTTTTAAAAAACTGAGCACAGTATGCTATTTAGGAGTTTTTCATGTGATTTTTAAATGTTCATATATGAAAACTGATGATGAAGAATTTGACTACACAAGCAGCTTTTCATTTATTAAGGCACCACTCATATGTCTGTTCAGACTCTCTCTGACAATCTACCAATGGGTAATAACTCTGAGCCCTACAGTGGCATGACAACATGATAACATCATGATGCTATAGTATCAAACTAATATCACAGTACTGTAGTGTCTTTCCTGAGAACTCTATGATTAGATGAAATAATCATCTTCTTCTTCTTCAACGTTCCTGGTCATGCTAGTAAATCGCTATGAGCCATGAACTGGGTGGTCAGCTGCAGGTCTGTGCAGTTCCCCCATAGCTTCGTTTCAAAGTCAACTGGCAATGGCCAAAACTGTTCTCTTAATTCTGCCAGGAGAGGGCAGTCCTGCAAAACACGTGGTGTTTGGTCTGCTTGCAGGCACTGGCAGAGGGTAAGCTGCTTATGCCTACCTTATGCAGGTGCTTGTTCAGCCTGCAGTGCCCAGTCCTTAATCAGATAAAATAATAAAGAATGGACATTTGCTAATTCTGTACATAAAACCACCACTTTGTAACTCACAGTTGAAAGTTACATGAACCATTTCAAATCTGGGAAAAAAATAAAACCTTACCCAGGAAAATAACATGCAACATGAGAGGCAGGTGAGGAGACCAGTCCACCTCCAGTCCATCCAGCACCAGGTCACACAGAAACATCACGGCAATGTTACTTCTGCAAAACAATTGCAGGACAAAACTCACTGGTACATATCACCACCCAAAAATAATACTTCAGTAATACCCAAAAATGACTTCAAGGACTAACAACAGCATTATTTGAATAATAATAATAATAAGGCTCAAAGCGCTTAACAGTGGCAATAAAAGGCATACCCTTACAAAATCATGAATCACCCAATCATGCTTAAAACAAATACATACATAAGGGCATTCATACCGACA
Source organism: Ellobium chinense (assembly GCA_033807755.1). NCBI lineage: Eukaryota > Metazoa > Mollusca > Gastropoda > Ellobiida > Ellobiidae > Ellobium > Ellobium chinense. Next base: position 59,817 of record JAWQUT010000944.1, read on the forward strand.
CGCCAACACACATACAAGCACCCGCACACACATGAGTATCTAACAGATGATAATAGAGTCATTAGCTGTGTGGAGTCAGTTGTCCCTCGTCTGAGTGGTGTTGACATAAGAGTACAAAACTTATAGCAAATATTTCTCAAACAGATGTGTTTTTAAATGAGTTTTAAAAGATTGCAGTGACGTGATGTTTCGTAAAGGCAAGGGCAAGGAATTCCAGATTTGAGGACCTGCAAATGAAAATGCCCTGTCACCAAATCTCTTTAAATTTGAGCGTTGGATGGAAAGGAGTCTTGAAGGTAGCATTATGATTAAACAGAGCCTACAATCAGCCTCTTTGGATCTTCTGACAGGCTGCCCACCGGTCTGGTCCACTAGATTTCCACTTCTGCTACATTCTGTTTCAGTTGAAATTTTTGTCTTTAAATCATGCTAAACAGGTCAGTGTATGTAATCTCACTGGACTTTGTCATTTAAAGAATTTAACTCTAATTAGTTGTGCAGTTCCAGATTTCCTTTTGTCCTCTGATAGTTCTCTTTAAAAAAATAAAGAACACTGGCAGTAGTTGTTGCTTCAATGACAGCATTAGCCAACCTCATAGTCTGAGCAAAGCTATACATGCTCAATGCACACTGACCTATGGAAGCCTGGTGTAGGAGTGAAATTCTCAGGCAGGCATTCATTCAGTGGAGCAAAGTAACCCCCATACGCTGGCATAGGGAGGGGGTATGGAGCAGGGGACTCGCTGCGACGCATCTCCACACCACTGATACGTACTGGCGGAGGGCCTATCGCATCATCATCTGAAATGCAAAGATCACGACACATTAATATCTGTAAGGCAAGGAACACTACAGACCAATGAAAAGGTTAGATGTGTGAAAACAAACATATGATGATTAAGCTACCCTCATGTTCATAGCAGAAGAGCATAGAAAAACTAGAGTGGTGACCTGGGCTACTGAAAGTTTAGAACCTAGGGCTACACATCCAAGCCAAACAAAAAAAAAAAAAAATAAAGAAGAAGACAGTGACTAAGTTCAAAATTCATTTCTCACCTTGCTGTTCAGCTGTGGACCCTGTGCTGTTACTGGTGATGCTTCTCAAGGATGCTGTAGAATTTGTCCTGGGTGTGCTGAAATATATGATAAAGTTCTCCTTAGAAGGTTTCATATGAGCAGATGAAATCAAGGCTGGTCAACAATTTGTTACTCGTTATTTAATAATAATAATGCCGTTTATAAGTTTGATATCTAGGCTTATGCCTGCTCATGTGACATCACATCATTTTATCCCAGCAGGCCAGATCACTTTGACTTTCACAACTCCATGTCTTGGTTTCAAGAAACAATATCATTGCTCTTTAGACAGCTCCATATGTGATCCGTTCACCTGTTCAGAACCCAGCAAAGAGACACCGAGTGTCCCTGCTGTTATCAGGTTGTGAATCCGTCTTGTGCTTCCAACAACTTTGCAACTTTTGCCTTCTCCTTTGTATCCATCCCTTTTCAGTCTCATTTTAGGTGATCAACTGGTCGACAACTGATTTCAAACACAGTACAACACTTCACTGAACTGTGTGCACAGATATCTAACAGTATCGATGGTTTGCAGCAAACCATCTAAACAGTAATAAGCAGCTCATGTACCCACTGCACCCCATATATGCACACATGTGCACAAAGAAGGCAAAATCACAGACTTACTTTCTCAACAACTTGGGCAGTAATTTCAACACAAAATTCATGCCTACACTTATATGTGTTGCATGTGGGTACTTGGATAGGGTGTGAATGCTGTAGCAACACCAGATAATCCCTGAGTAGTTGTGAATATTATTGAGTAATCTGGAATGATAACTTTGTTGAGGCAAGTAAAACAGCTGGCTGGCAAAATTACAAACATATTGCTAGGGTTAATATTATCATTCCCACCTGTCTTGCTGCACATCCTCATTGGCACTGTGTCTCTTGGTGTGTAATATTCCCTTCTCCAGTTGGTAGTCCATGGGAGGACTCACTTGTTTCTCATCATCAGCAGCGTTGGCGTTGGTCGGCTTCTTAATACTGGATAGGCGGTAATATGGAGGGGTCTGGGTGCGTTCTATGTTCACATTCAGAGTTTCCACAGTCTGAAGCAAAATACAGGGGAGACAAAAGTTCACATTTAATCCTACATCTTCCACTTCCTCATGAAAGGTACCAAATTCTTATTAATTTTATCCACTGTTCAAAAATCTGGTCTTTAAAAACAATTTATAGATGGACATTTCAGTCAAACATTATACAAAGCTGCTCTTTCCAACCACTGTCCCTGTTTATTCTTATACCATACTATGCAATTTTCAACAGAGACAATGTTTCAACAACAAGAGTTTTGTGGATTAGATTGCAGTTATGAGATTCAAGGACTCAAAGAGAAACACAAACTTCTCCTGCTGTCTCGGATACTGTATGGTTATTTATTCATATTAAAGTCATCTAAGGATTAGGAGGCCTGTTTCTGAACTCCTTCATTGTTATGGTCACAGTGCAACCAAACTGTCAAGCTGGTTAAACGTACTGCCGGCTTGCTATTTACTAAATATATAAAAGAAATAGGGATTCCACAATTTTGCTTTGGTTATATAATTTGAGGTAATTTCCATCACCTAACAATGTCAAGCATTTGGTGGCTTCTTGGACTTTTTCATGTCCAACGCATCTAAAAGGGCGTGCTCATCTAACACAATTCTACTCTTTCATATTTTAATCTCCCAGAATCACACCCATCTGTATATCCAAGACTGCAAACTCATAATTCAGTCATGAGAATTCTGTTGTCATGGAAAATGTGACAGGATAATATACATGTTTTCAACATAACATGAAATTTAATAGTGAAAAATAGTAAGAAGGATGTTGTTTGACAGAATGGACATGTCTGTGTATATTAAATACTCCTAATGCCACCTGAAGTTAACAAAAAGCTAAAAGTCAAATTACTGGATAATGTGTTTTGTGCATGTAGTCCACTTACCTGTAGCTCGTTCATGAGTTCATCCACCAGTTTCTCAGGCTTTGCTCTGCCTAGGTAAGTGACCACTCTCTTAGCCTGAAAATTGGTGCAAAGCAGGACATTAACCTGGGAAATAGCCATCATGTATGAAAGTTTTCATCAAGACAGCTGCTTTTGATATTGTACATCGGTCTTACAAATCAGTCACGAAGGTTGAAGTTGAATAACCTAATGCTCTGCTGTGACTAATCCAGATTAATGAACGCAGGTCAACAAGAGATTACTGTAAGATATCATAATTTTGGTGTCTGTGATCTTTAAACAAATTCAGATTACCTACGGTTCTCTTTCCAGATTGTTAGATAAATATTAGGATACAACTAGTGTTAAGCCACCAAGAGTAATTACTCCTCGCCCCATCAAAAAAGAAAAAAGAAATTCACTTGCAACCCTGACACCATCATTAAAAATGACCACGTGATTAATGCAACAAATCGTTATCTATTCATTCTTTGTAACAATGATGTTATGATCAGTGAGTCTATGAATCAGGTTCTCTACAATACCTCTGAAGCGTTACATGTTTATTTTATATAAGGTATATTCACTTTACTATTAACTTCTAACTTGGGGGGAAGGGAAGCAATGACTAATGACAAAAAGTAGGGTAAGATAAAAAAAAAAAAATAAAAGTAGGGTAAGATGACCAGTAACCAAAGCCCACCTGCGTGAGTGACCAGATGTAATAAAATGAGGATCCAAAACCTCACAACTATTACCCCTACTGGACCTCTAACCTGGCCACTTGTTTTCTCACTAGTCCACAATATTAGGAATGCTCTGACTCAGCTTTATGTGCATCAACTGACTCTGCATGCTGGTTGCTTTCACAAAGAAGGCCATCCTGTTTATTTTTTGGTTATTACACATGGAAGCTCAACTCACGTAGGGCAGCAGATCAGTGGCAGCTATGTTGGTGATAATGACCAGGTATCTGATGATGACTTTGAGGTTGAATGGCCAGCATGAGACCAGGGCTGCCCACAGGGCTTCAATCTCCAGTGGGTGCTCATCTCCAAACTGAAAAAAAAAACCAAGACAATCAACATCTGACCTATCATCCCTTGTAGTGGAGAGGGCAGGTTTGTATTCTGTAACCATCTCCTACACCCAACAAGAGCGATAGATAAACCTATGGCTTCCTGTCAATCAGGAGAAGCAAGCTACATACAAAGTTATCTGGTATCAAAGTGGTCAGCCAGCAATGAAAACAGCCACGTAGTAACAGGTCATAATAGACCAATGCAGTCATCCACTTTCACACTCATCAAGGTATGCTCATCAAGCACAACGTTATGCAAGGTGACATTATGAGATGGGGTATGATCTGACACTTTGATGGCTACTGGGAAAGGAAGTGGAACAAATATGATAAATGTCCTATATGCCAAGCTGTTGGTTCTAGAAACATGTATGACTTAAGCATTGTATTGAACAGAAACTTCACATTACATATTATTATTTCGACAAGCCAACATTCTTATCTTCATAGAGAAGGTGCTGCTACGTAAAAGCATTAATCATCAACATTCTGACAGTTTCCAACTACGTTCACAAGCATGCATCCATTTTAAAGATATCAGGTCTCAGGGTCAGTAAATGCTTTAACCAGGAATCACAAATGAAATGACACTGTGGCTGCATTCACAGAAATAGGTCAAACACTGCTGGTGTGCTATATAACTGTGTGCACATAAAAAGCCCACTAAAGACTTTTACATTGTAGGTAGCAATGCATTTCATGCAAAATAATAAAGGCTTGAAATACAAACATGAGTTCAAGATTATGATGTTCTTTCATATGTACTCAATTATGACATGTGTCATAGCATTATGCAGCATTCAAACGAGTCTCAATGTTGCCATCTGATAAGAACTACACATACCGTGACTGTGATGTAGAACAAATTGTTCAACACCATCTCAGTGGCCTGTGTGGAGCCCCACCCTTCCCCTTTCAGGGGTGGCATGAACACATCAGACTGCGCATCGGTCAGTCTGGTCAGGAAGGAGGCCAAAGGGGATGTCTGGGGCAGGGAGGGGTCAACCAATTCCATGTTGTGTAACCATGGCAAAAGGTACTTGAGCAAGGTCTGTCGGACAGATGGGCGGGCAGTTTGAAATCTCTGGGTGATTTCTGAAAATACACAGAAAAAAGAAAAATCATGTTATACAAAGAGATTATCTCATAGAACAGCTTGTTGTTTCTGCTCTATGATGTGATTTATGTTCTAGAGTTCATAAATTTGTGATTATCAGGGAATCATAATTTCATATTGAATGAAAGAGAGATGAAAGCAAAGAGGAAGATGGAAGGGAGGAAGGAAGGAAGGACGGATGGAAGGAGCAAAGGAAGGAAGGAAGAAAGGAGGGATCCTCACCTGAAAACATAGGCATTGTAAGATCTACATGTAACCGGGCCAGCTGATCTGAGACAAAGATCTGAGAGTTGCAATAGGAAACTGCCAGGTAAATGTCATTGAGTGGCGTCACTGGCGGTGACGTCTCCTCCGACGATTCCCGGAATACTGGAGCTTCCTGAAAGAATCTGGAATCACAGTGAGGCAAGGCAGATTTACTGATGATGTCAGACAGGTGACAATGATAGTGTGAGGAGATGGGTCAAGTGATAAGAATGAGAGAAAGGAATAAGACATCTATGATGAAAAAGAAAACACTGGAAACAGAGATGTAATGAGATGTTAAAGTACTTAACTGCCTTGAAAGTGGTATCTGATAATAGCACATTGGGACTCCCTCCCTCTCTCCCTCCCTCCCTCACTCACTCACTCACTCACAAGCACATACAGAATAAGGTGAGAGAACAAAGATCAAATTCTTTCTTTTTCTGCCTTAAATTACACTTAACAGAGATTACAGAAATGTATTCAAATTTCATCCAACTGATCACATAGTTATTCCAGTATTCATGTCTACTAAATTTCCAAATCACTTTTCGGTCAAATCAAAACCATCTTATGATATAAATGCTAAATGTCTGTACTCTTTATTAGATGAAAGAATTTTTGACCTAGCTTCTTTTCTGATTCAAGAAGTCTGAAATGACAGGGTGACAAACATTTGGAGAAAATCACAATTAGAGAATAATTTTGCAATATATAAAACTTCTCATCCTTAGTTGCTAGGACAGGTGCTCATAAATTAGTATTTTTGTTCACAGAATCAATGTTTTCAATTTCCACAAAAAATAACAATTCAATACCGGAATATCCCAATCATCTTCAGGGTCTGATATTTCAATTCCTGGTCTGACAACATAAGCCTGATTTTGACTGGTTGCAAGACACATAGACTTTTCACAGCCTTATCACCTGCCAAGTCACCTAGTTAAGACAACTCCACTATCAAGAAACTTAAGGAAGGTCCATGGTTGAAACAGCAGAAAGATGTACCTCAAATCCAGCAGATGCAGCAGCTGGATGGCCGTCTCATGCGTTGACATCCTTGGACTTCCCACGTTGAGTACAGCCAGGTTCAGCATGGCCACATGATCACATGGATACTCTCTGAAATAACACCAAGGAAGAGCCAGTGGTCAGCCAAATTTCATGGTTCATAAAAGCAGAGAAAAACACTTGGAAATTATGACCAAAGGAGGACAGCCCCTTTGGTGTCAGGAAGTCAAGGGGCCAAAACAGTTGCTCTAAAAATTTTCTGTCACCTCCATCTTCGATTAAGGAGTTTCATGTCTGTCTTTCTAATGGTCTCAGAGCACACTGCCAATAGAGGCAATCTTTAGCCATCAACAAGCTTTTTCTTTGTTGGGTATTTTGTTATCTGAGTATGGTTGTAGAATTACCCCTGCCAATACACACAGATGTAGCAAACAGCTAAACATTGGGGAGTGCAACTGATACACACTTCAACTTATAATTCATACTTGTCAAAGACTCCCACAGACCTATCTAAGAAACATGGTCTAGTTTTCATATTTTCATAAGGTATTAAACAAATAACAGCCTTATTTTTCCATTCGAGACATAGTCATCATCAGGTGTCCATGTCTATGACAACGTCGAGAATAGAAAAACAAGTAACTTATTTGCATTTTATCACTTGTTTTTTCTTTTTTTTCTTGTAAAAAACTGCCTAAATTGCCAGACTATGCTTCATAAAGATGCATTTGAAGGGAGATTACCAAAATATTATAATTCTTCAAAATGAAGTGTAGTGCACTGCATACAGTACAATCCTGAAAATAAGAATGCCTGTGGCAAGTGAAAAAAAGTAGTTATCACTGAGATATACTTAATATCGAAATCTACCTGAATAATAAAATTATAAAATAACATTACATCCTTGCATATGAAATTTATATAACAATAAGGTATTCTTGTTAAATGAGTACACGTATTTGATATCCAGGTTTCAGTACATTCATCTACCTTAGTGTCATACTGTGGGAGTCACACTATTTTTATGCATGACTTTTGACCAACAGAGGTAGATTTAAAATTGACAGAATAATGTACTATAAACCTTTGACCCTAGAACAAACAACAGCTTTCTCAAATGTAAGACAAATATTATTAAAGACCCTCGGTGAGAGATGGAAAGTCTTAAAACCAGGAATGCATATATGAGAAATGGATGTCCACAAGACTTATCAATACCTGGTTTGGAAGACTGCGGCCAGTGCATTAAAGCACCCATCAGCCACTTCATTTTCACCAGTATAGCAACGGTCAATGACCCAGTCTAGCAGGCCCTGGGTCTCTGAGTTGAAATCCAGCAGCAGAAACACAGTTTCCTTGGCCAATTCATAGATCTACCATAGGACAGAACACAGACAATGTCAGAGTTAAGTAAATGCTCCACTATACATGTGGTATGTTTCATGTTAGTCCCCAATCTAGGCAAGTGAGTTAGTAATATGACTATAGTATCAGCTATATTCTCAGAACACAAGTAATAGGAATACTTATCAGTACTTATTCTTTAAGATCAGTATTTATGGACTTCAAAGTTACACATTTACATTTACATAAATGACATAAACCAGATTTAAGAATTGTGAACTGCTATCAGTTCCCATCTCTGTCCACACTCATGACTCAAAGCACAAACACACCACCTTGTCTTAAAGCACATAATCAAGGCGTGCCCAGTGCTGTCATGGTATGCACAAACAGGGATATTTAAACTGAAAAATTAAGATTGAAATGGAGTTGTGTGAAATCCAAACAAAAGCGCCTACATGTTACAATGCTAACCAAGCATGAAATCATATAATTAAGCAAAGCAATAAAGACAGAATTATTAAATAGGTTATTGTGTAGAGACAGTACAAATATTGAAGCAAGTGAGACTGACAGTAGAAAAATGATTTGGTGCCAGCAGTAACATGAAGCCTCGTGTAAAAGGAATCAACAAAAGCGAACAGACTTCCTAACTGGAACTTTTTTTATGGGAATGAGTTGTTCAAATACCACAAGACCTCATGTCCTAAAACTTCAAATACTTAAAAACTCATTGCCATGTTCTGGTCCCAATTCCTGTATCAAATTTTACTCATTCAAACATTTCACATATTTCAAATTGAAAGACATTTTTCCAAAGGAAATAATGTAATTCTAAATTGCTCTTCCAACATCTATGTTTATTTATTTTTAACTGACATATCTTTTGCAGGAATCTAGATTTCAAGCTCAGTTTTGTATTGACTGAATTAAAACAGAAATATATCTCTGAATACACTGTAACTCAATTTTCAAAGAAAACGCACCTTCTGAGTTGTAGCCAAAACATTTTTCAGTTATAAACTTGTCCTATGGCATTCAACTTCATAAGTTCCTACTGTATCATAAAATCAACCCCTTCTATCTTAATTCGTATTTCTTTGCCAAACCCTCCCTCGCCATATAATGGCATCTCACGCAACTTAAATCTACCCCACCTCCCCACCCCTATTGTACAATGTGACCTGCTGCCACATATTCACAGAAATGCTTCAAAAGCATGTTTTTCACAAGCATTTCTGTTCAAACCAAACATTCAAACACAAACCAGAAAAATAATTAAGTGCAAAAAGCATATGAAAAAGAAAAAAACAAATTTTGAGTTTTTAAACGGATCTGGGATCATCCATTTTAAAACGGATCTGGGATCATCCATTCATTAATGCATTGTCATTTCTTTTTGTTGCAGTAACCCCATAGAATGTTGGTGTAACCAAATTAACAACACTAACTTCCCTACAACATATTTCATTTTTTTTTTTTTTTTTGGTTTCTTTGCTGCTTATATTTACTGCACCTCATAGTGCATAAAATGTGGAAATCAAATTCTGAACAGAATCATGCATGAAATTCCTTGACTGTTTCATCTCTTATGCTCCTGTGGCATGACTTCTAACTCTGATACTGAAAAATGTTAAGCTGTGAATGTTATCAAGGAGCTGAAAGATTCCAGAAGACTACTGCACACACTCTACAGGAAATAATGTAACAATCTGGTACATTGAAATGAATATTCCCTATAAGAAACTTACAATGCAATAATTACATTAAAGCACAACAGAACAATCAAAGCACATCTAACATCTGCATACATCTATCATCTCAACTCATTCATGCTTCGACAGTAGTCCTAGTGTTTAATGATCAGTATTCTGGAGACCATTCACTCCTTCAATACAGAGAGGTATAACACACTGGGATGACGTCTAGAACCTTACCTAACCATCATAAGTCATGGATTTTGCCTATTGTACAAAAATGTCAGGGCTAGGGTTGCCACAGAATATCTCTGTGACTCTTCCGTATTTTCAGGGAGTCCAATATAGATTGGAGACAATACAGATTGACTGTGTCATAGTATTTCCAGAAAGTCCAATCTTTTGTCAGCGATAACAACATAATAACAATGATGACACCATAACCTTTATCAAGAGACATCTATTCACTGTTGATAACTTTTCACTACGGCTGATGAAATTATGAGTCACCAATCCAATTCTTTTAATATTTTCCTTGATTTTGTCATGGGAGCTGACCATTTCTTGTTGATTCCATGTATTACTCACATCTGGAAACATCAATGGCAATTTTCCATGATTTTCCCATCTTTTCCAAGTTTGTAACTGGCAACCCTGAAGGCTTGAACAAAAGAATGGTTTCCAAATATCAACCTTTAAACTAAATAAGTCAAGGTGAATAACTGGGAACTCCACAGTTAATCTAAATCTATTGTAAATTAAGCATTTAAGTTAACAGCAAGTTTAGACTGATGCAAAAGACACAGGAAAAAGTTCAGCCGATGCTTTTGAAGAGTTAGTGTGAAAGTTGTATCCTTAAAATAAAAAGGAAAAAATAAAAGGAATCCGATGAGCTTTATCACTCCAGGCATTCAGCTAACATTCACACAGTGGAAATGTTGAGATTAAGATGCATACAAGTCTCCACAGCAGTTTCTATAACAATGGACTTGGAGGCTGCCTTTCTCAATTCCTCACATACTACAAGCCACAGAATAACCACTTTAAAGGTAAATAACTAACATTTTGTATCTAGCTTTTAATCAAATAAAATCAACATCATCTCTGTCATTTATAATATTATTATTATTTCAGGTTGTTCTTCTTGCAAAAAATGGTAAATTTTATGTTAAAAAAAAGCACAATGAAAGCTCTATGTAAACTGAATTAACAATGTTAAAAGTGTCAACCAAGGAAAGTTGCTCTGTTGTCAGGGGATAATGAAAAGAACACATGGCGCTAGACAAAGGCATTATGGGTTGTTGCCAGTTTCATCAAGCTGTGTGAATGTATGTATGCTGAAATATTATTCCCACAAATTTGCATGGGCTTTAGATAGGTTTTAATGACTTGGATCAGCTGTATATGTAACAATGCATGAGAATATAAAAGTAGCAGTGAGATTGAATTTAGGAAGACGAAAACGTCTAATCAAACTTAAATATTGTCATACCTAATCTAGCTTTATCAAACAGTATAAATTTTTTAAATGGATGAAAACTACATGAAACACTCAAATCATTTTCTGCTGATAAAAGAAAATTGCGGCACATGCATTAAATAAATGAAGCAGAATATTAATCACTAAAGAGCATGACATCATTTTATGCAATCTGAATGAGAAAGAATTTCAGTTGAACTTCTAACTGAATATGGAAAAGATGATACATGAGATGTAATTGCTAGTATAAGTTGTGGAAATGACAGTATTTTAAATAGCTCTTGTGATATAAAGCATTTTAATATTGAGAAGCTGCCTAAAATTAATGCTGAAAGCAGTCACTTTAAGAATGCACAGGGGAGATTAAGGTTCACAGCAATGCCAATTTGGACGAGATTAACACTATCAATACATAACATACAAATAATATATGGCAAAATTTTCAAAGATATATGTTGTATTGATCTTAAAATATAGTAGGAAATGGACTAGGTTTAAAAAAAATAGAACTGGTAGACACATGGTGGGAGGCAATATCACAAACTCAGCCAGGCAGCAATCAAACACAAAACAAAAGAGAAAATAAAAAAGTAATATCCACCATCTACTGTATGTGGATGGAGTGTTCTCATACATGAAACAAACCAAAAAAAAAAAAAAGGTTCTTTGTATTCAGCACTGCCAAACTTTAAACGTGGCTGGCATGCCCGCTTACCTTTGATTTCATCTAGTGGCATTAAAGAAAGTAGGGTGATTTATAATCATATACAAAGATGAAAAGAAAGATTTAAATGAAGTTCCAAACTGCAGAGTGCTTTGCTCTTTTCTTTAATATAAGGCGTTCATCTATGCTCTACAGATATCCACACTCTTCCAATATTTTCCAAAGCATGGCACCATTCACAGTACTAGATTTGGCTGACTTCGACAACAGGAAGCAAGAGAAAAAGTAAGATTGAAAGAAAAGAGAAGAAAAACAGAAATAGGCTGACAAGAGGACACACTACATGAGAGAGAGAAAGAGAGAAAGAGCGAGAGATGTATGTGACATATGACATTTCATGAAACAAAGAACTGAGAAGCTACTGATATTACAATCATCCTACAAAATAATGTTCACTTTGAATGAGAGATCTTGTCAAGTACTAAGTCATCTTGTCCATAAAAAGATGGCAAACCTGGCCCTCTGCCTAATGTCCCTTTAGAATAATCATGTAATCTCAAATGCTCTCATTTAATTGCCTGTTCTTGCCATTCTTCTGACTGCTTGGTAGAGGGGCATGGCAGATATAGAGGAGTAGGGATGGAGGGGCATGACCAGATATTGTCTGTTATTGGTTAAAATAAATATAATACAATTTTAAAAAGTTATCCTGCTAAATTTTAACGCCTGGTTTTCAGTTAGCTAATCACTTCTTCCCAACTTCACCACAAAAATTGGTACATTTATAGTGGAGATGAGTAATAGAGAAGATATAGAATTTATAAATTTAAGAGGTGCAACTTGTTCAGAACAACATATAGAGAGACAAGTAACAACCAGCCAAGACAGAGTCAAAAGTGAAAACTATTTTTCCATCATTACTAATATGAGCAAGATATTCTGCTGCATTATACAAAGTTTCAGTTTAGTTTCTATGAACTGACACACAACATTCATCCTCTAATGCCTACAGCTAATCCTCCACTGCCATCACCTTTCTCCTCACCTTCTCATCCTGTGAACTGAGCAGTGTGTCTAGCCAGTGATAGATGTAGCCGTCATCATTCAGCCCATTGCCGTCAAAAACCTTCCCACAACACAACACTGCTGACATGGCTCGCACAGCTGAAATCTCCTGCTCACTCCATGGTTCCTCTTTGCTATGTCTGAAACAAAACAATTTCATTCATAAATTCTTTTCACCCTGGACAATATGAAAGTCTGTAAAGGCTCAAACTAATCACTTTTTGTGGAGTAGAGGATGAATATAAGAGTCCACTACTATCTAGTGGGAAATGAGTACAAATGAGTGCTTTGATAGTTACAGCAATCAGTGCCAACTACACAGTGATGCGTTAATAGCACACAATACCTAGGACAATATCAGGCTCATCAGCACAAATGGTAGTATCGCTTTTAGAGAAATAATCATATTCCCTGTTTAAATTCTGGCTATTTAGTTTGCTTGATATATTTTTTTCAGTTTGTCACTGGCATCCTCTTGATAAGAATACAGTTCTCATTGCTCATGGATAATGTGTTGTAACAAGTTCACTCTGAGAGTGGTCATGTAATCATAACGAGTTTCAAATAATTTTAATTTAAAGATAATACTGACTGAGGAGATGTTAAATGCCTCTACCTTATTCAGGGATGATAGCAGCCAAAACCAAGATCAACAAAAGGCTCAATAATGAAACTGCTTTGTCATATATTCAACTTTATTTTCTTGTTAATGCACTCAGCTTTTCAGATCTGATTTACATTTTCCAGAAAATTCTGCCATCCCTCTATGTAAAATTTTTTACACAGCTACAACTATCACACTGAAGACCTTCCTCCCAACTCCTTCTCTTTATATCATTTCGGTCAAAGGCTTATTACCTCATATTACCATGGCTTTACTGTGCATGCCCAGGCCTCTACCTTCTACCCCATCCCCATCCCCTTGCACAGTCTTCAAGGTAGAAAGTTAAGGGGGGGGTGCGCCTTCTGAAAAGGGGGTCTAGGGGTTAAAATATCGAAATTGGGCTTTTGGTATTTTTAGACACTTTGACCTCTTCTGCTATGAGAAAAATAACCTTTGAGGCCAGAAACATCCGTTTTATGCCCTGAAAGGGCACCTCTAGATGGTCATCTTAGCCTTGTATAAACGCGCTATCAAAACTTCAAATGCGTTTTTCTCAAAATGTTGTTTTTCTCCACTTTTTTCCCTAAGGCTTTTTTATTTCTGAACCGACTGACTTCAAATTTGGAATATATCTATCCCATAGAATGTGTTTCAATAAAATGCATCCTTTTTTCTAGATTTAATTCACGTTTTTGAAAAAAAGTCGATTATCTGGTGGAAAATTGAGAAAAATACACATCCGTCAACACACATATTTCAAAAATTTTTTACTGACATTGTATGATAAATAAACAAAAAACAAATGCATTTTATTATTTTTATAGAGCTATTTTATAAGTGTACAAAATTTGAAATGATCACATTCAAAACTCTAGGAGCCTTAGGCTTTTGAAAATAGCTCATTTTCAACACACGAAATCCAATACGGCAGCGTTGCCATGGCAACCGTACACAAAACAACAAAAAAAATCCACATTTTTCCTCTAATTTGACCATGCTGAATCTGAATTTAAAGCTTAAAAAGTCCCTACTTAAAGCATTCACGATTTCACTCCCAGGAGGCACACCCCCCCTTAAGCTTTGAATATGTAAATCCAGTAAAACAGTACCTCTTATCCCTGGCTCCAAATGTGAGGTTGAAGTGACCACTCCAGTTAGCAAACAGGTGAAACAGGCTGTATCGCAGGTCTCGAGACAGCAAGTTCTTTCTGTACTCCACTGCAGAGAAAGGTAAATGTATTTACTAGTAAGAAATCTGAGCAAAACTTCAATATCTGATATGTCCACTGCACACCAAAACAAGGTCAAAGATATGTTCAGTTATGTGTACTGATACCAGAAAGAAATCGTTCATGCAATTATTTGAGCTTAGGATTGATTGATCATCTTGCTTCCACGTACTCCGTTTCATTGTAAAGGAAGTTAACAACTTGCTATTCAAGTACAGCAAACTACAAAGTAATCCACACCTCATCCCGAATACTGAATTTGACAAAGATCCTGCATAAAGAAAAACTCCTCCAGAGAATCTATAGTCAAGTAACTGCACCATTTTGACAGAGTTTCTCAAGTACTATTTAATCTTGCACGCTGGTCCCTTTCTCAGTTGATCAATATCTTAAAGAAAGCTTGTGATTCTGCTTGTTAATAAAAGAGAGCAAAACATTAGTCAGACATCGTGAGGTCAATGCATTATGAAGATGAAGCTGTCACAAAGATACCAAGATAGAGATGCTCAGCAAAAGACAAAACATCACTCAGACCATCTCTAACAAAATGACTCTAATCTTACTTCCTTAAATCTCCCTCCTACCCCTCTCCTTCCACAAGCCAGTGAGCCAGCCAAAAACATCTGCTACTTACTAGGTGTGTTACAAATGAGGTGCTGGATAAAACCGCTGAAATGGAGTCTGATTTCCTGCAGGATGGGAAGGTCACGGTCATTCTCGCCCTCCAGGTACTGACGAGCTCCATCAATGTAGTCAACAAACATGGAAGTCAAGGAGCCGGTCTCAGTGTCTATAATTCCAGATTCACTGAGGATACAAAAATATACAAAATCTCAAGACCTCAGACCTGACATACTCAAATAACTAGCCTTCTCCAAGCAAGGCTGCTAACCGTTGCTTTTAATATCTATGTTGTCTATCTATGTTGTCACTAAAGCTCAAAGAATTCATGAGCTCGAAATTTTAAGCCACCCTCCTAAAATCTAAATTCATGAGTTGGTGTAGAAGAGTGTATTACACTTATTAGGTCAAATTGTCACCTCAAAGCAGTAGCACTGTAACTGATAATTTTCAAAGTTAACTGGAAAACGTAACTGTTTCATTTCTCAAAGCATGGCCATACATGAACCAAATGTTGATTTGTACAGCTATGAATCTATTTCATTTGCAGCCTTAAAACTTTAATACAATGTACTTGGGTGTATATACTCCATAAAATCATGCCAAAAAAATATATTTTTGAAAACTGCAGTTGTTAGGTTAGCATTGAGATGATGAAATGCGAACATTCATACAAATCTGTAACAAATTTAAAACCAGATCTAATGAAATGAGTTAAGAAACTCAGTGTTGTCAATATTTTATGAGGAATTTTTCTGTTCATACTAACAGAAACGTTGAATATGATCACAGTTTTCTGCAAACCTCAGTTTTAATAATATATACAATGTTATGCACCAATATGAATGATGTATACACATTCAACCAGATACACACATCTGCTCAAACAATCCATGATCCTACATCATCCACAGTATACAATCAAATCACAAGCTCACTCTCTACACCATCAGTTCTGTTCCCTGTCACAAGCTTCAATCACGTACAAAAGTTAACATAGTATAATGCCTATATGAACATCATCATTAGCAGCATGACTTTCTTACTCTCACAAAAGCTAGGTTATTCAAGAATACATGATCAAAAGCTGTGGCAATCATAAAGTTTTGAAAATAATCAGCCTAAATTTTCATAGCTAATACAGGAAGCAGCTTCTACACTAAACTATCGGAAAAGTATATAAAAACATGGACAATGACCGTGGTAACTTTTTGACTCGCTAGGAGCTTGGACTGACCAAATTCTCACCCATATTATTCTTTTTATGGCCAATCTGGCGCTGAATTCTCTTGCCCTCCCTTCCCACCCCCACCCCTTTGGTAGAAACCTGACCTAATTCCATTTTGACAAAACAAAAAATATTTTCAATATAATACAGCAGAATTGAGAAAGGAACAACAAAAATGTTTTGACTTAGACTTTGTCATCATTTATTCACTGTTGGACAGAGACATGACAAATCAACATGATGTCAACAGATACCGGGCAACTGCTATAGAAGAGAATGGGAATGCACATCTGGCTACTTTGATATGAGACATAAAGTTAGTGATGCCAAAAGAAGTAAACAAAAAAAGAAAAAAATGTTACTACATGTTAATAGTAAATCTGCCAGAAAATGTCTACGGCATGATAGTACAAGATAGAAGATATACCTTTTATAGGCTCGGATTAACCATGTTCTACCACTTCTAGATAGCTGAAACTATTAAAACTTCTCGAAGTACTCTCCATTAGCATTGATGTATGACTGCATCCTCCTAAACCAAAAGACAAAGGAATGGCTCCACTCCTCAGCAGGTATCCCCTCGATTATTTTGTTGAACGTAAAAAGCGCTTCTTCGTTGTCACTGAATCGCTTCTCTCATTTGACCTTTGATTGATGGGAATAAGAAAGAGTCACAAGGAGCTAGGTCCGGTGAGTAAGGCGGGTGTGGGAGAGATTTTACGTTTTTTCTTTCCAAATACTCCAAAGTCACGTGTGCTTTGTGAGCACTTGTGTTATCATGGTGCAGCTTAAGCCCTCGAGTGCCCGTCCTTGGATGCTGTTGTGCCCACTAATGGAAGGCCTTTGGTAACCAGTTACTGAAATACCATAGGGCAGTAACAGTCCTTTGTTCTTCTACAGGAATTGTTATAATATGGCCGCATTTTCAGAAAAAAAACGCCACCATCATTTTACCAGTGCTCTGAGATCGCTTAAATTTCACGAAGGGAGCATCTCCAGCACCCACCCAACACATGCTTTGCCGCTTGCTTTCAGGATTGTAATTGTACACCCATGTCTCGTCTCCCGTCATGACTTTATACACAGACTTTGACCGACCTTCATCATATTCTCTAATCATGGTTTGACAAAACTCAACCCTAGCCCTTTTCTGATCCTGAGTCAACATATGGGGTACCCACCGGGCACAGACCTTCCTTAGCTTTAAGTGTTCATGTAATATTTTATAGACAGCAGTGAATGAAAAGCCAAGTTCCTCCCGCATTTCCTCAAATGTTATTCTTCTGTCTCTATCCACCAACTTAAGCACAGCTTCTATGTTTTCATTTGGAGTTACTGAGACGGGTCTTCCAGGAAAGGGGTCTGCTTTGGTGGTCTTTCTGCCACATGAAAATTCCTGATATCATTTGTAAACAGTTGATTTGGAAGGGTCAGACTCTTCAAATGTTGCTGTTAGCTGATCCAGATATTCCATAGCTGTTAGACTCCTTTTGTAGTCATACAAAATCATTGCTCGAAAATCACGAGCATCTAGCTCCATTTTGACATTCAAAGATGGCCTTACCTCACCTCCCACTTCCGGTCATAAAACANGGAGCTAGGTCCGGTGAGTAAGGCGGGTGTGGGAGAGATTTTACGTTTTTTTACCAGTGCTCTGAGATCGCTTAAATTTCACGAAGGGAGCATCTCCAGCACCCACCCAACACATGCTTTGCCGCTTGCTTTCAGGATTGTAATTGTACACCCATGTCTCGTCTCCCGCCATGACTTTATACACAGACTCTGACCGACCTTCATCATATTCTCTAATCATGGTTTGACAAAACTCAACCCTAGCCCTTTTCTGATCCTGAGTCAACATATGGGGTACCCACCGGGCACAGACCTTCCTTAGCTTTAAGTGTTCATGTAATATTTTATAGACAGCAGTGAATGAAAAGCCAAGTTCCTCCCGCATTTCCTCAAATGTTATTCTTCTGTCTCTATCCACCAACTTAAGCACAGCTTCTATGTTTTCATTTGGAGTTACTGAGACGGGTCTTCCAGGAAAGGGGTCTGCTTTGGTGGTCTTTCTGCCACATGAAAATTCCTGATATCATTTGTAAACAGTTGATTTGGAAGGGTCAGACTCTTCAAATGTTGCTGTTAGCTGATCCAGATATTCCATAGCTGTTAGACTCCTTTTGTAGTCATACAAAATCATTGCTCGAAAATCACGAGCATCTAGCTCCATTTTGACATTCAAAGATGGCCTTACCTCACCTCCCACTTCCGGTCATAAAACATGTCATTTTTGTTGAAAATTATATTATGAAAATATTTTCCCGACCTTATAAAGCATTTATGCACACTTCTGCCAAATTTGAAGCCAACAGGACCAGTAGAAACAGGTCAGTCCAAGCATATAAAAGGTACACCTCGTATTATGGGCTAATGTTACAAATATGCCAAAATAATGCATCTTTCGCGTTCTCACAAGTTCCTCCTCTGCAGATACGAAACTTTTTCAAAACTATTATTTTTGCATGATTTCACAGTCCACCTTGCAGCACTCCATATCACACTGGTTCTGATATCCAGAATGGTCAGCAAGTTTGGAAACGCCCAGTGTACGGTGACATGATCACAAGTGACCTTGGAAAAACTGCCAAGCGACTTTCTGCTCTCTGATTCTTAAATGACCCACCTTATGCTCAGGATGGAATCTATGGTTTACACATTTCAACTAAATTTAGATGAGACGGAAGTTATCTATACTGCTAGATATGATTACATCTTTCCAAACAGGTACACTCCTCCTCACTTTTCCCTTCACCATCGTATACTAATATTGGAAGCAGATGCACAGAGCAAGGCTAAAATAGCTCTAATTCACAGTAATAAATGTCTTTCATCTGCTCTTTGACTGGACTAGATCTATTTTCCTTTTTTCCGTAGTTAGGTAAGCAATGCAATATGCCGCACCTGCTTGATTATATGTATTATCAGCTAAGCACAAGCATTTTGTAAAAACATTAGCTTATTTAAGATGAAGTTTGGAAAGATAAAACTGGGGCAAGATCATACTATATTATGAAGACTTCCTAATACCAACCAATACACATAATCTACAACGAAACTACAGGCTTATGAAACAACTAAACTGTACTGAAAATAGATAATCGAAATAGGACTACATTTCTCTTTTTTTTTTTAATTGATTACTATTACTGAAGCATAAAAAAAAAATTCATAGATCCCTACTTACAAAATGGACATGTAGAAGGGAAGATTAAGGTAACCATCACCTACTGGATTCCTGGGTACACAAGATGTGAAAATGCACAGCTGCGTCATTATGAAACAGCGTAAGTGGCACTTTGTCAGTCTTACTAATCACCCCAGACGACTTCATTTAGCAATTATTCAAAAGAAAAAAAGAGATTTATAAAGACTTGTAAAAACAACCAATAGGTCTTTTACCTTCTTGGGATGATTTTCTAGTCACCTTTCCAATTGAAAACGAGAATGAAAATAAACACTATTGGGTTTATAATTATTTTCATGCTACTACATAAAGTTTAGCAATCAGTGTAGAGAACTTGTGTAACGGAATGATGAACAGCATTTTGCTAATAAAAAAAAAAAAAAAATCTTGTTTCAAGTTGTTTTCAAGAATTTTATTCTTATTTTCAAGATGGGTTGTTTGCAAAAATACAAGAAAAGTATTAAACATGCCATCAAGTGGTGAATATGGTGCTGCACCAACCTACTTAGAGTAAACGGGAAAGTTTGGGATCTGAAACTTCCCAGTCAGATGGTGCCTGTCTTTAACAGCAACAATCTGAATATTTCCTGCTTTGTTTGCTTTAGCAGCATCTTAGAATTTACTCTTTGTTTACCTCTGGGCGAAAGCCTTGTTCTCGGCCATGAGCTCAAAGATGTGTGCCAGCTGCACTCGTAGGATGTCCCTCTTCCTGCGCCGCCTCAGGTTGTCCTGCTTCTTATCAATGGCTTCTTTCAGGAAGGGGAGTAATTCTTCAGCTAGTTCTCTGTCATGGCATACAAGGAAGATTCATTAGCAGTGGGGCTCTTATATAAACCAGGGTTGCCAGCAGCTGACCAAAAAATTATCTGAAAATTTTGAGATGGCCCGATAGCCTCGCGAATTTATGTTATCATATATGCCCACTTTCCCCTTGTATTTGAAGCATTTCTTCTCCAATAGGAAAAAATATCGGATTTCCGATAATTATCGGCAAAACGGCAACCCTGATAAACATTATGGATGATCAAAGCATCTTTCAAGAAACTATTTTGATTTTCTCAAAGCTTTTCCTATTTTGCTTTGTGAAAAACAAGCACATTCCTCCTACAAAAAAAAAAAAATGAGATTACTCACTGAAAAACAAAAAAAATTACCAGGAATTTTCCTCACTGTATCCCAGAGAACTAAATATAAATCAGCCCTAAGGTATGGGATGATGATTTCAGCAACTTTTGTTTTTAATATTCATGTGGATGTGATCGCTTTGTTCGCTAATTTGACCCAGTAGATGTCATATGCTGTCCCAGAAATCTCATCCATCCCTGTTGTGAAACGTCCCAATATATTTCCCACTACAGTGTTTTTCAGTCTCTGTTAGAATCAGTAGTCAGTAAACACCATATGACAAATTCACTGCTCAGAAAATGGCAATCCTGTGTCCATCGAAAGGAGAATTAATCGTTTTCCATCTCCAGTACATGCACTAAGATTTACAGCAATCAATAAAGTCAATGTATTTTGGCCCTTACTTGAAAACAGCAGGGTTACAGTAACCCAGTCCATTGACAATGGTGTCTCTCATATCAGAACTGTCACATCTCATGAGAGGTACCAGCCGCTGGAACAAGTTGGCCGCAGTGCTCGCCTGGACAGTCGGGGACTTGTCAGAGGTTGACTCAGGAGAGGATGCAGAGCTATACAGAACAAAGGAGAATATTCACAATTTATCAAAATAATTTCATTCTAGACAGAGTGGACACACACATGGTGAAAACACTCAGTTGAAGAGATTGTGGGGCTGGGCCATAAATGTTGTTGGGATGCATGGAAAGGTGATCTTTTGTGACCGGATGGGCTGTCTAGCTTACCAAATATTTTCACAAATCTAAAAGACTTTCAAGATTAGAGTTGGTGATCTCGTAAGCTCTTGGGGTGGATAGTTTACACTTTTGTATTCTGCAATGAGCTCTTAACTCTCATTTCTCATTCAATTCAGGTGGATAAGTCTCATGTTTTTAAAATGCTTATTCAAGATATTACACCTTAGCTACCAGTGATAATTTTGGTGTCACATGGTATAATACTTGTATGGAAAAGTTTCTTGTATAGGTATGTATTAACTCATTGGAGTCGTGCCGCAAAACGGTTTGCGGCACTTCTTACAGCTCTTGGCGTCGTGCCGCATGCATGGATGCGGCAATATTTATAGCGCTCTTTTGTGTTTTGTGCGGTTAAAGGGCGGCAACTAAGAATAACACTATGATCCATAGCCCTAATTGTTATTAGAATGAGTTCCCTTAGTGAATTGGAACTCGTTTTGGTGGGGAAAATACATTTTTTTTAGCGTGCCCGGCCGTGCCCTTTTCAACTCCGTTTTGTTGACACAAGATGGCTGGGCGAAGTCATAAACTGAAAACGACCGAAGTTCTAGAGTTGGTGATGGAGGAAGGTTCGGATGAGGAAAGTGATTTGTTGTGTGAAGATAATGGACGACAAATTATCGATAACAGTGACGATGAAATGTGGCGGAAGAGTCGGAAAAAAAAATAAAAAATCACCCCATACAGGTACCAAAACCCAGCTAATAACTGAAAACTCAGCAAATGATGTCCAAAATCACTGTACTCATCATGCAGATCACATATTAAGCTCACAAAAAATGTATAGGTATGCTAGGTTCCTCCAAATACTTTACAAAATACAGGTACCTAAAAAGTGGTAAAAATAGTGCGACCACGGGTGTTGCAATATTTTATTAAGGCTCGACTCCAATGAGTTAATAGCAATCCAATGTGTGAGACTATAGTGCACAACAGTTATCAAATGCTAGGACTATTATCTATCAGATGAATATAGGTGTGCTTTTATTTTTTTCCCTTGACATCTTGAAAATAAAATTGCTCTTTTGGTACTGTCTGCAAAGTACTGAGTGGTCAGTTTCACTTTCCATAAACAAATGAAAGAACACTGCAGTCCACTCACCCCAACTCTGGTGAAGAACAGCGTTGTGGTAGGCCAGCACTGTGCATGGCAATGGTGCAAGCCAGGATCACATAGTTCTGCCACAGCTGCATATGCACATCTTTCTCTGAGGTTCCTTTCTTGCTGCCTGAGCGCAGAATGGATGAGGCTCGGGTCTGTTCAGTTTGAGCACTGTGGTGTGAGGGCAAGAGTGGCATTACAGTTCTATGCCTTACGGAAGACTTAAGTAAATATTTATGTTGTGCAGAATTCAAGTTAAGCCAATTTCACAGGCAACTTCTGGAGATTCCCTAAATAGTTCATAATAATAATAATGCGGTTTATAAGTCTCATATCCAGGCTAATGCCCGCTCATGTGACTTCATGCGACTATTATGAACATCTTAATATCAAGGCATCAAGACTGCCACAAATCAAGCCTTGTATTATCAAGTTACCTGCAAGTCTCTCCTCCAAAATGCCCGGTTTAACAGAAATAAACTTTAATGATTACTTAACAAGACATGTAAAATGTCACTGTCGAACCAAGAGTCACAATGTTTGTTTTGCTTTGTCTATCAAATGTCGGTCATCATCAAAATTCTGCACTTTGAAAAACAGTTTCCACATACCACATCAAGTTACAGGGCCTAGTGGTAGCTTTAATTTGTACTGTAATTCTGGTTGACAAGTGAGAGAGAGACAGAGAGCAAAGCACATTTATACACTCACCTTGGATCAACCAATGGAAACAAAGCATTGAGTCTGGTGAAGACAATGGGCCAAGCATGGCTGATGGCGTGGGGACACGCATGTTGGGCGTGCTCACGGGAGGCAAACTCAGCCACACAACGGATCCACATATCCACTCTGTGAAAGCTGTAGTTAATCTGGTTGCCGTCTTGCATGCTGCCCCCTCCTGCTGGCAGCCAGAGGGTAACAGCTCTGTCCATCACCCAGGCCAGGTCAACGGAGGGCAAGGTCAGAAGGATGGGCTAGGAAAAGATGGTAGAGATAATCAACACATCATGCACACTGTATTCAATGGTGGCACGTGTGAATTATGACACATCCTATAGTTAGTTTAACTGGTCAAATGACACCTAAAGACCTAATACAATGATAGTATGGATCTCATCACATATCATGTTATTTACTCGTTGAAAACTAGATAAACAGAGAATAAAGTTTGTCTTTGTTCTTCTTGTTCTCTTGACAAAGAATTAGATAGTCTAGTATTAACTCATGTATTGCTACACTTCCATCAGCACCAATGGCCCAAGTGGCATCCATTAGTTATGTCCTGCTCACTCACCGCTTTGTTAACATGGCACAGTGCACAACACTCACCTTTTTCAATCCAGTGTGTACCATGAAGTTTATTCACCTTCCATCTGAGCCACAGAGGATAATTTAATCTAATAAATCCATTTGCCATGACACTATTGGTTCATATATGCATGGCTTACAGAGCACTGCCTTATCATTTTTGATAAAAACTCATACCTTTTCAGAAGATGGCAACAACGGCATCAATTTTTCCAGAACAGTTGGGCAGGCTTTATCAATCACTTCTAGCAGGCTGGTGATGCACATCTGGTACAAGATTAGAGGGAAGAGAACTCATGAAATGATTGAAATGTGTATGTTAATGAAACTGAACCATGAAATGCACACAAATTTCATTCACATAATATCTCAGATGAACTTCTCTTTTGACCCGATTTGAGTGAGGTGAGCATCTATTTGAGTCCGCACATTCCACTTCAATTACTGGGCGCTCTGTTTCCATCTTAAACCGCACAGATGAAAAAGGAAATCTCACAACACAAAAGTAATCTTCAGAAAGCAACTGAAAAGCTATGAAAGTGAGAATTATTCTATTCCTCTACACAGTCAAATTTGTATTTGCCAATAATATCTAAGCAGCTGGAATACTAGGAGTATGATGGAACTCTCACTCCTTCAAACTATGTACCTGATCATCAGCATACATGCTGAAGATGTTGCGAATCTCCTTGAGAAGATGAAGTGCTAGTTTGCGTGTGACCACCCGACAGCTGCACATCATGACCAGACACAGACCTTCCACTTCATGTAACACATCAACGTTTGGTGGGGACTGCATTGGATCCTGAAAAGACAATACAGATTATGACATTATATATACTTCTTACATCTAGGCTGTCATTAATCTGTGATAACTTTTTCATCACTTCAAGAACATATACTCCCAAATGTCATACTTGATGCCACCAATATAAATCTTGACCTCTTTGTGTGCTGTGATTAATTTATGACTTGCTGCCACCATGTATAGGTGTTTATAGATGTTTACAGGATCTATCACTATTTCAGAAAATTTTGGAGTAATCATTCAACATTTACAAAAAGTTATTCCAAGATGTGCATGTTCCTTTTTTTGAAAAGAGCCTCAGCTTGTCCACCACAAGTTTATGGCAAGAAGTTTTCAAGTGACAGATACATCTCACAAAAGCCAAGAGAATGGTTCTCACCCTCTGAGACTGTTGGTTGTTTCCTGTGGTCCCCATGGTTGATTTCCATTGCACTAAGAGCTGAGAGAAAAGCCTCAATGTGCTGTCCAGAAGTGCTGGCTTGGTATCACTGATGTCTTTCTGTATGAACTGGACAAACCCTGAAACAGATAACCACGACATATGTAATGACTGCTCAAGATGAAACGGCAAATTTCAGCCAGATAGTCTGAGTAAATATGCTTGCATACTTAAGCAGTTGATTAGTGTACAAGTAAAGCAAGCTATATATTCAATAGCTATAAGTTTCCAACAACTGATTTATATAGCAGAAAATCTATTCAAATAACTGTAAAACTTCCCTGAACTCCCACAAGATCTCATGAGATCATAAAATTGTCTGGAAACACATTTCTAATATGAATTAATGTGTGACATTACCAAGCAGCCCCAGTTCAATCTCCATAGGGCAGGTTCCACAGTCGTGGGCCCAAAAGCTGTCTTCAACTTTAACTTTCAATAAAATAAAGAATTCTTAAATCAAACTCTTTTTGTTGGTATTTTTGTGTCTTGCTGAATGTAATTAAACCTGGAAATAAAAAAGAATTGTTGCTTTCAATGTTTTTGTTGTTTTATTTACGTTATTCAATATCGTGACGTATTCAGAAACACACACTTTCCCGATTTTCGATATCGTGTATGAAAACCCATACAACAGTCACAAATCAATGCACACGACCCTTCACTTAACGGAAACATTAGTACTCACAGTCGTTTTGAGGCAGGAACGCTCAAACAAAAAATAGGGTCAAGGACATGCCTATGACAGCTTTGTTTACATCAGTCATTGTCGTACAGGGTGTGCATCCGATTCTCGGCTTCAAATTCCATGCGAACATGATGCATGTTTTTTTCGTTTTGAGCTAACTTTTAAGTCTGAATTCGAAATAAAACAATTGTTTTTCATTATTAAGTTTGCTATTGTTGATTCCTGCAAAAATAATAGCTCTAGGCCTAAAAAAAAAAAAGTTAACCTCTTGTGCATCCGATTCCCCGTCACGACCAGCTTTCACTTTGCGATCTATTGAAGTTGATTCGGAAGTGGATAGCAGACGTTTCTATGCGCTAAAATTAATTGAAAGACATTTCTTTTTATGAAGAACCTCTGAATATTTTATCAAGTTAGTAAGTTTTGCTGATTTCGTGACAATTAATCTGTGTGTCGGATAACGACCTGCCGAATCACGACCTGCCTGAACGCGTAAACATTGAGAAGATCGCTAGTTTTGTTAGTCTTTCTTGTTCTTTCTCGCTATTTTCTTGTAAAATTCGTTAACAGAACATTATCGGCGTAGTACCAATCTATTTTTATATAACGATATTTAGAAATGTCTATGCGATAGCCCTAGAAATTGGTAAAGATATATATATGCACTTTTGACGGACGTGACGCTACCTATGAAGCTGAAGTGAAGTCTGCGCACTTCAGTAAGAGGCATATAATTCTTCAAAATGTAGTAGCATACTACAAGTACAAGAATGAGGAGTATCAACTTGTGTGGCATGCCCTCATATTCTTGTCAGAAGGTGCAACGAGCCTTCTTTGACACGGGAAAGGTGAAGCAAGAAAATGAGCTCTGCTGTCAAGGGGGGAACCAACTTCAGAAATGCCGCCGACATGTACAACTGGGCATCGGCTGAGTTGACCAAGGGCACTGGGCTCAGCAGGAGGACTTTCTTCCTCGTGAAGAATGGGGAAGAGAACTGGGATAGGCCACAAGCTGACATTGCAACAGTGCCAGGTGTGACTTTTGTTTCATTTCCGTGAAACTGAGTCTTGTTGAATGCTTGATGCTTATAACACAGCCTTTGTTGGGAAAAAAACATCACCAACATAGATTTTATACTTGCTCCTTCTAATTTACTTGGATAATCTCACTAACTTCAATGGATGTCTGTCTATTTTACCAGTCCAAATGTGACTGTTTGATGGAATTCACACATTGAATTGTAAGGTTCACATTTTTTCAGGGACCTGGTAGATGCACAAGTGGAGAGAGTCAATGACTATATCTTACAGTTACGGCACCTGGCATGCTTCTGTTGCGCTTGTAGAGCCTCGTACACCACCCTGTGCATCAATGCCCACATTGTTGGAAATTTCACTGGTCACAAATTGAAACATCTGTATTATTATGATAGATAACATTGTGTGAATCGGCCTGATGTGGTTCTGTAGTTCCAAATCGAGAATAAAGTAACTTTTATGTGACATAAGCAATATGTCTTTGATTTTTTCCTTTCTGATGTTCTTATTTGTGATTAGAATGGTGTTATTTTTGTTTCTGTGCTGATTGTATCTCATTCTTTAAAGATTTTCAAAGTGTACATAATTATGACAATAATAAGGGGAGGTAATTTCAACGCCTTGTTACGCTGACTACAAAGGTCTGCTGCTCATGAAATGGTCATATTTCATCTTCCCACTCAATACCCTTTCAGAAAATGTATGACACTCCACTATTCGCAATACTTTATTTTTGCTCAAATTTGGGAAATGTGTGTGACCACAGTTGTGGAACCTGCCATAGTCAAGATAATTCTCGTAGCAAAGCAATTTCCTCTGGTTCACCATAAAGCCATAACAACATTTAAAAGACAGATGGGACAAGAAAAAGTCATCACTATCATGACAAAAATTTCCACTTTATTTAAAGAGAAACAAATTTTCCCCAATTTTTTATAATAGCAAACCTTATTTTACATAAGCATTTTATGATAAAAATGATTTCCTCACATTATTTAAATTCTTGATTAAGTCACAAAAGTGCCAGACCTACCATGAATCACATGTTCTCTCCAAGTTGGAGACTCTGACATCAAGTTCTGCAAGGCCTGAAAAGCCAACCTGTGGATATGAAAGAGAATGTGACAATGTGTTACAGCTGTTATTCTTGCTACCACGAGTCTTTGTACATAAATAATTTCCAGATGATGCAGCAATATTGTCTGCCAACTGGTCAGTGAAATAGTGAAAGTTTCACAAACATCATAACAAGTAAGTCTATTCTCTATCATCAAAGTAATGTTCTTGATTTATGCCCTTCATTTTCATTCACACTCCTAACTATATTTCACAAGCATGGTTTCTGAAAATGAGAGTATTCCAAAGCGATCTGGGGCCTTTGTTACCTCTTGCTATTTATAAAAGGAAGGTATTCTCATAACAGTGACCTACCTCAAAATTTCATCACTTTGTTAACAACCCCTTTAAAAAAAAATAATTAATATACACAACTGGCTACAAAATGACTCTAGGTTAAATGGTCAAGGAGAGTTTGAATCCAGAAGGTCAGCTCAAAAACCTTGCAGAGTCCACGTACTAAACAAAAGATAAACTTAACCACAGGTCTGTAACTTTATCTCCTTACCCCTTAAGTTCCTCATCAACATGCACAGTGAGTCTTGTGACAAGCTCCACCAGTTCAGGTGGGCTCATACCATCAGGAATGAGTCTAGGGATAGCAGCAATGCAGGTGCGGAACAGATCCAACTTGGGCTTGCGGTCACCCCTGTGGAAAAGTAAATCAGAATTAAGTTATATGTAACATTTATTGCTAAATTTATTCCTGGTACAATCCAGGAGATCAGGTATAATCTAAATTTGACAAGCTTATTTTGAGAGTATAAGGTGCACAACATCTGTGCCTAAATCATAAGATAAAGATTCATCCCAGATAAAGTGTCGTATTTTTGCATCTAGTCTAGAAGACAACAGTTGTTCTTACAGGTATCCATTTTTCAAATTTGAGGACTGAACAGAAATGGCAAATTAAACACTTCAAATACAAAGAGCGTGACAGGGGTCAAACCCATGACTTTTCAATACTCTCTAAAACTATGGCAAGCTGTCCATGCTTTCTCGTTACTTGCTACTTGTTGCCAGAAACATCATCACTGCACTTCAGAGATGTCCACACATGCTCCAATCCCTATGGCAAGAGCCGCCTCAATCCACTTGCTTACTGTGCCATGCTGTTCCATGCTATTCTCAGCCCAAATATTAACATGTAATGATCAGACGAAGCACTTACGTTATCATTTCCTCTGGTTCCTTATTGGCGTTCTCGGACTTGGTCATAAGAAGTGATCTCCCCACCTGAAGGTCAAGGGCGCGCAGGATGGAATCAAAGGTCTTTAGAATGTAGGGGTAGTAGGGAGCCAAGCCGATGGCTTTGGCAGTGGTGTCGGACAGCATCTTGTTCAGGAAAGTTTTCTTCACTCTCACCTGTAATGTGTACCAAAGGGTAAATGTAAGAAACAAAAACTTGTCCAGGCTACAGATAGACTACATATCAGTGATTAAGTGCAAAAATTTGTAGCATTTGTAAAACTTGACACAAATAAAGAGTTCACTGTCAATGCACTTTCACATTTACAGACCAGACTTATCCTTTAGAGTTAATGTCAATTTTCTTTGAGAATTTATGGAACAGAATTATTATTTTAATGTATTGTGTTTATTGGGATATGAAAATAAAGACCTTGGAATGCTGTTCATAATGACAGAAAATTATTACAATCCCTTTAAAAAGAAATGAATAAACTAGTCAAAATCTTGATATTTTCAACTCCAGCTATCATTTTCCCCAGTTTTCTCCATACTAGCATATGCATCATATTCATGTAGCTAATTCTGTACCAAAGATCACATTTTTTTTTAACTCACCGTACTTCCTGAAGGGAGTGATGATGTTGATTGTGGCATTGGAGGGTCACCGTCTTTCTGCTGAAGGCTGTCTGCTATCACCAAGAAAGCTCGCAAGCCAATACTCATGCGCTTGAAATACAGACAGAAAAGTTTATTCTTTTTCTTTTATTTTTATTTCGCAGTGTGTAATAATCCTCTATACAGAAGTTATTCACTCTGGATTATATTATAAAAATAACATTTTTGTAATAACTGTGCACAAAAATTTTTGGGCAAATTATTTTTATTAGTGAAATCAGACAAGTAACTTTAATATTTTAGACTCGAATTAATGTGCAAGCGCTTCAGGTGACTTCATTTTTGTAATATAATCCATCAGCTTTCAGATCAATCTGTGTTAGGTCTGTAGTTCAGAAATTCTAAGTAAACATGAGTTGTGCAAAGTAAGATTTACATTTTGCACAGCAATCAAAAACTCTTGGAACGCAAGAAGCGTCTCTTCAAAACAGAGCCTTCATTGGTCAAGCCAGGCTGTACATCTGAGGGTATCTCTATGCAGGAAACACACAAAAAGAAGAACATATCCAATTGAGCTCTATTACAGAGAAAATATGTCAACAAGACCAAATGCTCTATGTGAGAATGACAGCCTATTACAGAACACCACAAAAATCTGATAAAGATCTTTGCAAGGCACCCCCTGATGTACAGTCCCAGTAAAATATCTGTACTTTAACAAACCTCAGGAGTAAGAAATTTGTTGTTCCTCCCAACACACAGAAGATCAAATATAATCTCCTTCACTGCGAAATCAAGTCTCTCCTGGAAAATAAAATACATTGAAGACCAGTTGTGATGCTGCCAATTAAAATGAGTCTTACTTTTGTTGCTAGACTTTGACCTGAGTTATTAGGCTCTGACAGTGACTGAGGACATGTAGTAGCAATTTTTCATTTAGTATGGAAGTTGAGAGTAAAATCATTCCTATGCACCAAGCTAGCAGCTTTATAGGTGAATGGCTAGTAATTGTATGAAGGTATTCATGTTTTGTGAAGCAAATTACATGAATTCTGTAGTGAAATTTTGCTCTCCAATTGCAATTTTCTTCAATGGTTTTCTTCACTGCATGCTGACCTCTGCCACTTCAAATGACTGTATCCCAGGCCAGTATAATGTTAGGTCAAAACTTTTTGCACCTGATGAAAGCACAGACATTAAGCTTTCATATGAAGTCAGTTACGCTGATCTGGTAAAATAGTGACCCAAGCCTTATTCTGACTAAATGCAAACATAATGTTCACACTCATGCCATGGTATGGTATCAGCTACATAAAAACTTTGGACTTGTCCATAACTTGCAAGTACTACACCTAACAAAGTAAATAAACCATGAATATGAGTTGTTACCTTTGCAATGAACTGTATGATTTTGACAAATATGTTCAGTGGCATATCTTTGGGTGTGACTAGTTTCGATCCCTTAGGGAACAAACTGTTGACGATACTCTGCAGTCGACTCTGAGTGGCAGTGTTGCTCTCACATTTGATGCGAACCATGTACACCCTGGAAACATAGAGCTAAATATTATGATGCAGAACAAATAAAGATGAACCATACACAAATCATAATCATATTACAGCAAGCTGTGATGAGACAGCAGGTGAAGAGAGATATTAACAAGTTCGTATGTAACAACCATACTTTTACGGTGAAAACATAGGACTTGGTGACTGTCATGTTACAGTAACCAAAAGGGAACACATAAAAACACCTTCTTTAAGTGCCGATTCCTAGGCAAAGGGAGGAGGAGGACTGGAAACAATGTCCACTATATTAATATATTAATAGTAATAATCTGATTAGATCCAGCCTTTTGCTTATGAGCTGAGTTCAGTTTATAATATCTTATTTCCACAAAATGCATCTATCACCAAAAGTCATATATACAAGCTCCTTGTAATAACATATATATAACGTCAGACTTCAAACATCACAAACTGGCAAAGTTTTATGGTATGGAATGTTGATAAGTTTACCGTACTCACCACAGCAGCCTGTAGAGCGATTCGAGGGCAACCCTGGACATTTTGACATCCCTGTTTTTCAGCTGAGAGAGGCACATGGACAAGAAGTAGTGCCAGTTGTTGAGGAAGAACTGTTTTTGGCTGACACACAGCAAACATGTCACCAGTGGGAACAGGTGCTGTGGACAACAGAGAATACAATACTGCAGTTGTTGCTGTTGTTGTTGTTTTGTCGTTGTTGTTGTTGCTGCTGATGCTGTTGCTGTTGCCGTTGTTGTTGTTACTGCAGTTGTTGTTATTGATCCAGCTGTGTCTGGGCTCCTCTGCCCACTCCCTTAAAATGGTACCTAGAAGTTTGCGTCAATTGTAGGGGATTGCTGAGAATGTACTGTGTATGTCTGAATCAGGAGAAAGGAGGTTCTCAGGTTTACATCACAATAATAGCTGAGATGTAAATCTTAGTGCTAGAAAATACGCTGCTCTTGCTGATGTCTTTAAATCTGGACTGTTAAGCTCTTTCAACAATGTGTTCGCTCGGCTTTCTGTATTTGAAAGGCAAGCGCACAGCATTTACAAGGGTATGGCCATATATATGTAGGTTGAGATCAAGTGACATCATCAAGAATCTTCCTATTAAACATACTCCTCTGATACACTGAAGGCAAAGTGCTGATTACAAGTTATTTCTCCTCATACTAACCACTCAGATAAAATGGTACACACTGTTGTTCAACCTACAATTCCCATTACATCATAGCTATTCATTTTTTCAAAACATTCCCTAGCTTTAACGGTCAAAGCCCAAATTAAACTAATGTTTTGCCATAAGCTTCCAATCTGAAATCCACCTCAAATATTCATCACTCTAAACTGTCTCATACCAAGGTGTGTTTCCTTTTGGTAGCCATATCCACTGTAACAGCATAGAGATCCTCCGCCAGTTTCTTCAACACAGGGATGTTCACTTCATTCTTGGCCGTCTGAGAATATATACGTAAAGAGATGAGATAGTCATTAGTGGTGAAGTTTGTAACATGAATTCTTATTTCTGACAGTCTGATTTCTTGACTCCTGAAATGTTGGGATATTTCTCCTGCTATGATAGGCTAGTTTTGAAGAAGAGCAAGAAACTTGAAGCAATGGCAAATCTGGTATGCCTGCCCAGGAATGGCCAAAATACTATGTTTGTCTCTTGCCCAGATGAGGCTCTACTGTATGAACATTAAGCAAGATGCATAAGTATCATTCCAAGTCTACAACTTCTGACATTCCAATCTATATCACACCCTTTAAGTATACTTCACCATAGAATTCTGAAAAATCAAACCTTTGAGTTGCTTCTCTTTTTTATATATTTTGACCCAAGCAGCTCTCAGATTCAATGATAATGATGTTACTATTTTATATGTGGTTTTCTCTGGCTGTTTTTTACAACATGAAGTTGTTTTTGTTTTGTTTCTGATTCCTATATGCGAAGGTAAACTTTGAAATGAAAGAAAAAATCATGGCTATTTTGTTTACACAAGGTTGATAATCTTCTATCACCCTTTGACCTATTTCTAGAATCCAGTTGCTGGCGCTAATTCCTAAGAAAGACAATAGTCTCATATCACTCACAGCAGCCACAGGTAACAAGATCTCCACAAACAGACCAGCCAGTGCATGTTTGATGTCACGATCTTTGACCTCCAGGAAGTACTGACCCAGCTCAAGAAGCAGCTGTACACACAACTCAAATTCCTCAATCGGGTGCATCTGATAAAAAGACAAGATATCTGTCACATAATTTAGAAAGGGACTCTCTGGCAAAATACAACAGAATCTCATAAAATTTAGATTTCAGAAGATCAGCCCATAATTTTGAGGCTGTAATGTGCTTGAGTTCATGTACAAAACTTGAGGCCAAAATAATGAAGTCAAATTTGAAGCAAGTATGGGGGTTTTCCGAGTTAATGAGGTTTGAGGCTGTGGGGGTCCTAATGTAAATTTGTTATGATTTTAAAGTTATTTCAAAAACAGGCAGTGTTGTGTACGTATTCTCAAGAGTATCAAGCATTATGAATCACATTATGGCTGCTATATATAAATAATTCTCTTGAGAAACATCAAAAGCCTCAGATGCAACTAAGGCCATTTAGTGATTAAAAAAACGTCAGAATTTCCTGATTTTGAATAGTTTAAATGAAAACATGAAAAACATACAAATCACTGACATATGTATGACTTCAGAAAACTTTTGTTTTCCACAAATTCAGCAACTGATCAAACATGATGAAATGTATATAGAACAAAAATCTAACTTGAGAACAGCAACAAATCTCCCCTGAGTACCATGAATGGAAGGGTTGTGGAAGCTCCATATATATGCCCATATCAAAAAGTGAGTTTTCAGTTGTTGTTTGTAAGGACATATAGAGGATGGGCCTCTAATCTCTATCTGTCCAACAAAAAGAGACGAATATAAAAAAAAACAAAAACATGAGATCAGCAGCCTATTCTTCAGACTTACCTTGACCCTAAAGAACTTGAGGCCCATTAACAAACTGATGATGCTTTGTGCTGTGTATGGTGTTTGATCACGCAGCTTCAGCTCTCGCAGCTCACTCATGAACTTCTTGCGCACAGCCAGGAATCTGAAAACATTTCCAAATGCTGCACTCAGTCCTGGGACAACCTCAAGTTAAAGCAAAATCATATTATCACTTCTCAAAGAAAAGATAATTTCAAGGTTTATAAGTGAGATACTATCCTATTATTATTATTACATGCTTTCACTCATTTGATCCCAGTGCTTTTTCAAGGCATCTAATATTGTTGTTCGAATCATATTTTGTATGAAAAGATCAACACCAAAAAACAACATTCATCACTTGTGTAGGTCAAATTCTGCATAATAAATGGGGGCGTTTTGCCTGTCAAAGCAGGTTATGTGGGATAAGTTTATCAAAATCTCTTGTCCTTCACAGGATAAAGTCAATATTAAAATAAAATGAAATGAAAGACTGTTCAAACCAAAGCACAGCAGCTACTGATATAGCAATGCTACCTTATTTGCGCTCAGCTCAACCCTGATGATTATATAAACAGTAAATCAAGTTTCCACAGAAAACGTCATCACTTTTACATCCATCTGTTTTGGAACTTCTGTAAGTTCGTAAAATTACATTTAGAAGACAATCCACATTATCACCTCTCTTTAAGGGTGCATCAACATCAACCTTTCCTTGTCACAGCATCACAGACAATTGTGACAACACAACTACCTAACATACAAAAGAATGCCTGGCATGTTACACGTATATGTTACATGTTAACACTCCCGCCTTCTGGAACTTGTTGGAAGTATTTTTAAGGCAAGCAACAATTGAGCCCAAGTTTAAACCTGCTTTGAAGATACACCTTTATAAGAAATACATTTCTGTCTCATCTCAATGATGTCATCCAAACCAAATTTTTTTTTTTTTTGGTTGGTGTGCGCATCTACAAGTCGGCATCTCTTTCGGGGCTTGGGAGCACAATCTTTGTGTAGAGTAGAACCCAAGCTCCCCCATGGCATCAGACCTTTGCGCCTCATGCGCACATACTATGTGTTTGGTCATGGCTTAGTTTGTCAGATGTGAAATCCGCCAGTGTGACGTTTGTGAATGTGTGAGAGATGGATATGTGCGTGTTTGTCTGCAAGAGCAAGAGCGAGAGAGAGAGAGAGAGAGAGAGAGAGAGAGAGAGAGAAGGGTAACTGTTGAGAGGATGAATTACTTTGTAGGTCTGTCAATATAGTAAGCGCTCAGAGTCTGCCGTTGGAATGAGCACTATTTAAATGTAATCTATTACTATTATTATTATTACACTTTATACCCATAACATTCTTTAACAGGGTAAGATATAGGACTGGAACAAAATACTAGACTAACCAGACAGCTAAAAAAAAAATTACCAGATTGTAACTTTAACAAGAAAGCGACGGAAAAACAAATTTACAGACCTATGAAAATAAATTAGTCACACCATTCACAGAACACGGCCAAAGATTAAGTGAGTATGCAAATTCAGTGATAAGGTTCTAATCATAGCAGAGCTTATTTATTTATGAAGAGAGACAAAAATAAAACTGGAGTGAAAAGAGCTTGAGGAAAATGCACTGATGCGAACCTTGATGAGGCCAAGACTCCAATAACCTCAGCATACAGATCTGCAATGATGTTGATGTTGGAAGCATTGGGGTTGGACTGCAACCTGAAAGATAACCATTTCCATGAATTAACTATTTTAAAACAGGATCACATTATAGCATTTGAGATATATTCTAATTTCAATCACACCATGTTCGAAGGACAAGAAAAGGCATGCAAAAAAATCATATGATAGATAGGTCCTAAGTAGAATTTAAACAAGTGTGTAGAGCATCTTGTGCCTCTTATGTCGTGATTATTAATAAATTTTTCACCGTGAAAAAACACAAATGAACAGAACTCTTTCACGAGTTTTGACTACAGATATTACTGAGACATGGAGTTAAAAGAGAGTTTCTTTCCACTTCATGTCTTGGTCGTATTTGTTGTTAAAGATCCACAACACCTCCAAATTAACATATAATTTAACTGACAGTAATATAAGGGATAATGGTATTCTCTCTTCTCTGTGCCATCTCTCACTCTGTGGCCACTGATACTGCCATTACCACTATTTAATAATAAATAACATACCTCTTCAAGAGAATTCCGAAGGCTTTACAGACAAATAAAATAAAAACAATGAAGCACCTTGTCCCTAAGGATCTCAGTGTAAAAACCAAATTATAGTCTAGGTTTTAGTGGATATATGAGCAATTCTCTCCATTGACATATCAGAAGTACCACAGAAAACTTACCCATCTCTGTATTTGAAATGCCTGAAGCACTGATCAATGATGTATCCAACCAGATCCTCATGGCCTGGATGATATGATAGCTGGAGAACACAAACAGCAGGTGACATTTTTATTTTTTTAACTTAACTCACCTCTCTACTCAAAAAGACTGAGTCTTGAAGCTGTGCCTTCAAATCATTATTATCAGAAGACAAGCCCTGCCTACAATTGGCCATGGACATTGCCTTCACTCAGATAGATTTTTGCTTCCATATTTCAAATACTAGATGTTTTTATATCAATATTTTTTATCAATTTATTTTTTTTACCAAGAAGACTGTTATGAAAAGTTTCCATATACAGTAGTATGACAATCTTTATTTATGAAATTTGGAAAAAAATTGCACTTCAGTGTGAAGGATGTGACAAAGATCAAACAAATACAGAGTCTCATCACACCTCTCTCCTCTCCTTTAATAAACTAGGCGAGTCTTTAAGTACTATATTCAAAATACCCCTAAGTCTCTTATGACCAAAACTGAAGGAACATTATGCCTTGGTATGGTCCCAAACAAGTGTTCATGAACTTCATCCACTGGAGTGTGGTGAGTTTTCACTATCTTTCAGTCAAACAGACACAGTAATTTTTTTTAATGTAAACCTTTTGTCGTTATTATTCGTTCTTCATCATGCATGTTAAGAGAAAAATGTTTTTGACAAAATTAATCTTTGTCATTACTGTTTATTCTTCATTGATGTATATCTCATCAGACAAACATCATATCAGTGACCATACCAGTTACACATACCTTCGACAGTACTTCAATGAGAACCAGACAGTACACAAATTCCAGGGCAAGCTGCAGAAGGAAAAAGAAAGAATTATGAACAGAACATATTTCATTATAATGAAACCAAAAGTTCTTACACTGGCTTAAGACAATGTAAACTTCTGCATACTGGTGTTTGCAAAACAGATATTTCCATTCAGTTAACTTGATGATAGACTTATATGGAGGAGAAAGAAACCACACATCCTCACATACAGAAAACAATTAAAAATTTGGGAGTAGCTGCAACCGCAGTCCTCAGTGTAAGCAGGACTTTACAGATTTACATCTATGACTCATCCTAATGAATACCAGTATTGCAATATGATTGATTTTTGTCACTGCATTAAGACAGAACAGCCATCGTATCTCGAAAATTCATTCTTAAGTAATCTGAACCCAAAAATTACAAGTGACTGAAGCAAAAAGCTTACCAAGAATGTGAATGCCACAAGGTGTGGCCTTGCAAAAACACAGAGTAAACATAATTCTGGCACTTCCTAATGTCTTGTGATACACGTGAAAAAACAACTTACATCTCTTCTTTCACAGAGATAATCTTTACTCCTGAAAAACAGAAATACAGTAAAGATAGTTGAACATTAAGGAATAAATGGTAATGATACAGATGATAAGAGACACAATAAATAATCAAGAAAAATAAAGAATCATTAAATCATTTCTTAAACTTCCAAAGTCATTATCAAGTCACTGATAAGACATTCATTTTGGTTTTGTTAACATTTCTCGGAATATCAAACAACCATACAAGGTCTTAGGTGGGTAAAGTCAACATTTCTGATCTGCAAGATATGCATCTTGTTTTGGTTTATACCCTTTGCTTCTGTGCCTCTGTCTTGAGTCCAATAGAGGGCTGTCCTCTTTCATCTGTCGTGAATACCAGGAAAACAATGTTCTCAGGATGGACGGGAGACAGTACTCAGCGACATTCCCAAGAGCATTCAAAACCTGAAAGAGAAAAAAAAAAAAGGTGTATCGAATTCTCTGCCACAAATATTAACATTCAAAATTTTACCACCGATAAAACTCTCATATAATTCACACTACAGTATATAATTTTGCAAACATTAAAACTGTCTTCAAGGCCATTGGCACCAACAGAGTAAAATAGTTTCTCTGCATGTCTCCTTAAATATCATTATAGAAGCAGGAAATGGCAATATTATTATCTCGGTTTTAGCATCACAACAACCTATTTAAATTTAAGTAAGTTATTGTCTATTGTCACTACAAGTACAGCACACAAAAAGAAAACAAAAATTAGCTTCATATTTGAGAGCATGAATAAACTACACTGCTGAGAAACTGCAGCATAGTTGCAATAGTACATTGATCCCATATATTTCAACAGCAGTTCCACGTAGGAAGATTGATTTACAAAAAAAAGCCCAATCCCTTTATCATTCATTACCTGATCAAACTGTGCATCTTCTCCTCTTTGTAGTGATTTAGATAAGGGCCTCTCCTGGTCAAATAACAAAGATAAAGAGAAGTATAACATGTGCTCTTGCCAAAGCTACAAGTTGAAGCTATAAAACATTCTTGGTACACATCACAACTTCAGAGGGCAAAAAGCAGCTGTGCAGGCAAAGGCCTTCACGTTAAAAAAGGATTGATATATCAGCTGTCTTTTGCGTATCTAAATTCAATTTCATCTTTGTAATCAGTTTTCATTCTCTCACTATATATAAAGAATAAACACAAGCATCTCCACCATGTTCCTCACCGTTTAATTTCCTACACATTTCTGACTGAGTATTAGGATTCTATCCAATTTCCCAACTACTTATTCTTACTGTTATACTATAAACAATCAGCATACAAATACGTACCAGTGGCTCAGCCAAAACTATCTCAATTCTCCTCTCCGTAACACGACAAAATTCCAGGAACAGATTCTGCAGGATAAACTCCCCAGACTTTGCATCTCGGTTTACTCCAGGAATAACAAGGTCTTGGGTCGATTCACGTCGCCATGGAAACTTGACTACATCATCTAATCGGGAGTTAAAGAAACAAATATCAATTAATACACAAAAGGGGCTCTTTTTAACTGGAATTATGTAAAACTCACAAGTTTACAAGCTTACAGGTATCGAATG
The DNA here is from genome assembly GCA_033807755.1 of Ellobium chinense. Lineage (NCBI taxonomy): Eukaryota > Metazoa > Mollusca > Gastropoda > Ellobiida > Ellobiidae > Ellobium > Ellobium chinense. Next base: position 99,458 of record JAWQUT010000944.1, read on the forward strand.
AGAAGAAACTCTTCACTTAGCAAATGCAAGCCAAATCTGTAACACCTTTTCATCAAAATAAAGAGACTATATTTTCCATAGAGATAAATAATAAATAAAATAAATACGACTTTATTTACCCCGTAGGGAAATTGTTTTACAATGTCATACAGTGTTAAACATCTCATTCATAATACAACACATATAACAATACACATCATACATGTAAATACATAATATTACAAATGAAATGCATAACAAAGTCATTGCTGGTCGCCAGCAGTGCAGTGCCCTGGTCCCCCCAGCTCCAAAGCCAGGTACTCATTTATACCTGAGTCGAGTGAGGAAATGGAAGCGAAGTGTCTTTCCCAAGGACACTACAACGTAAACCGCCCAGCTCGCGAGTCAAACACATAAACCTTAGACTTGAAAGTCTTCAGTTTCTGAGTACGATTCACAAACCGCACGGCCACGCTGTTAATGCTTTTAGATTTTTTCCTTTAACACACATCATATTTAGTGATGGATTTGCTAAAAAAGATCTATATGAGGAACAAATCACATCCGTCAGGGGTGTTCTTAACCAGTCACCATTACAAAAACATTTTCCTGCTTGAATCACTCCAACTGCAGATACCAAATATCTGCCCTCCTATTCCTGCTTTTATTAGTCACTCTGCCTTAGAAAAGGGGTGAGGAATAACAAAGAGTAGCTATCAGCTTCATATTATCAACATTGTGTTTCAGAAGTCACCCTAATATTAGAACACACCTCATGAACCACAAGAAAGTCTTATATTAAGACTATAATGGGAACTCGTCTGTATTTTCCTTCGAATAGCACTTCATAACAATATCTTCCTAATTACATCATCACACCAATCATCAACCATGAAACCAATCCATGTATGACTGATGCAATAGTACTGATTGCTACTGTTGAAGGCTTGCTTGCTTGCTTGTATTGATGATAACAACACAGCTAGACTGCTATTACTGGACCAGGGAAATGACATCGCAGGGCTACTACAATAAAATCTCTTATTTCTTTACAACATAAAGAATGCTAATCACTCCTAGAGCTAATGTTTTCTCCAGAGTATGCACTCATGCAATTTGCCTCTCGATTTTCATTCTTTTTTTTTTTAATTCAAAGATTACACACCAATCTCCTTCATTTCTTGTCCAGAAAATGCAGAGCTTTGAGAGCAAAAGTCTAAAATCCCCTCTACATTACACAACTCCAACCAAAATTTAAGACAGGGGGAGATGTTGCCTCCAACTCATATCATATAACTTGGAGAAAATACAATAGAGCACGTAACTGCTAATATATTTAAAGGCCTTCTTTTAAAATGTATGTTTGCTTACTTGTTGTGGCTGTCTGTAAGGGTGATGATGACGAAGAACCAGTTCCAGGCCCCGACCCTGCCTGTGATGGGGCAGCGTGTGACATTTTCTGAGGCTTCACTCTCAGATCTGTTGATATAATGTAAACGAATCATGCTTGCTCTCAGATTTGCTGGTAACAAAACTTGTCTGTTGTGAGCAAAACATGAGAACAGTCCTATTGGATCAATGTGATTTCTTAATCACATTCGAGAAAATCACACTCCCACAAGGCATGATGCACATTTCTGCTACACAATGATGAGATTTCTACAGACTATGGATATGTCAGAAAATATTAAGTTCCCTGGTTGATATTTCCTGTAATATCTCAAGAAGCTCTGCTACGTATTTGTTCAATATACAGTTGTACTGCTGCACAATTTCTAACCTGCAAAATTAACTTCTCACACTGTCTGATTTTGCCTTAAATGTGCAGCTTACAATTATTTGTGAACATTTGCAAAAATGAGACGACTTTAGGCTGTTTTAAACTTTAGCGGACTAAGCTCTGACAAATTAGCAATAATTTAAAACACATAGAAGAGAGTTCTTGATGGCTTGAAAAAACATACATATGTTAGCATTTCATTTGTCAACAGAAAAACAAAATATAAGCAAAACAATCAGCTTTTTTTTTCCATTTTAGCACTCCTTTAAGGCACTACTCTACTGGTTGGTTCAGTTTACTTTCATTTTCAGTGATGATGCTCTAGGGGTAAAGCCATTCTTGTATCAAAATAGGTTCATTCACTCATTCAGCTTTGATTAACACTAGTGACCTGAAAGACTGCCATGCTCCTGTGACTATAGCAACATAAAAAGTAGAACTCTGACAGCTCTGGTACCATTGCTTCTCAGGAATGAGTTCAGAATGAGTTTCATGCCCTTAAATGCAACTTATACCTACTTGTGCAACTCTATCCTTAATCCTACCCCTGCCTGTAATCCCACTCTTAACCCTAATGCCCAGCAAGACAGAAGCATCAGTCAAGGCGAGTTCCTAAGCTTAACGTGCATTGAGACGGAAGTATCAAGATATTCCAGACATTCAGATTTTCTCAGTCTCACTTCTTCCATTGTTCGTACAGGCCCAGTTCCTTACTCCACCTCTAAAACCTCAGGTAAAGTTTATCCTATTTGCCTGTCACTGCACAAATCATTTCATGTTCTACAAAAGTGCTCTGATTTCTTTAGATAAATTTAGACATGACGCTAGTATTTAGTAGCCATCTGGTTTTCATTTGTCCAGCTTCCTTTGCTTTTTTGAGTCTCAACATGAGACTGGATTCATGCACATTGCAGCAAATAAATTTGTGAGCCAGTTTGTGATATGTCTGTAAATCAGTATAAATTAGATAGTCTAGTAGTTTTTCTGAATTTTTGTTTGAGGTGGAGGACAAAGTTAGAAAACACTTTTTTATCCCTAGTCATCTCTATATGATGAGCTGACTACATTTAGCACTGTTTAGTCCTATGTGTATTCTTAAGGGCAAAAGACAGCACTGCAAATCCAGATGCCTAATATGGGTAGTTAATGACTAATCTGAGATGAATGTTCATGGAATACTGCAAACTGAAAGCAAGTAGTAGACTGGACACTGTTGCGTTGGAGGCCTGAGGAGTGAGGTAACGTTGTAATGTTAAAATGACTCATCAAGTCTTTCTGATAGTGTTTCGGTTCCAGCTCAAACTGCTATTGCAACGACTGGACCGTAACATGAATGTAAATAATTGCAAACTGTAAACCTTATAGATCTAATACGAGAAACAGGTAGCCATCCTCTCAATCAGCTGCCTGCAGCAGCAGCCTTTGTACACAACGGAGTCAGCTAGCCTACTAATCATAGACTATACAGACGGAAGTTAGCCGGAACCGGAAATGGTGTCCAACCTTAGAAATGTTCTATCGATACGAAAGGCGAAGGTCGACTGTCCAGGTATAGTTCTCTCTCTCTCTCTCTCTCTCTCTCTCTCTCTGTACATACACATACTTACACAATTTTTGAAGGGATTTCGCAACTTGATATTGTTGGTAATGCTGAGTTGGTGATGTGTACCGACGGGCACAGAGAAAGGCATTCTACCTATATTCTTATCGGCCTTCTCGTTGTTATTTTCTCAATCTCACTAGTCTAGTCTAGATCTAGTATCATAGTATAAAGTATGGACACCCATTCTATGAATGGGACATTAGATGACTAAAAAAAGAGACTGCTTGCTAAATGGAGATCCTGGCTTTATCAGTGTTACATGATGAACCAGCATGCATTCCCACTTCATGTGCAGGACACTACTGAAGAATGAAGTACATGTACTATGCTTTCACGGATACCCGTTAGTACAGTAGTGCGTCATCAATGAACAGAAAACAGAAATCAAAATGTTAACCTCACCAGTAAAAGGGCCAAATGAGGGAAGCGACACAAATTTGTCAATAAGTTATTAATGGAATCTTGCACCGTTTGGTGAACAGACATTGATGCTAAACCTTTTCTATCAAATTTCATGCAGATTGCTGGTTCCTACCAAATTTTACATAGATCTACAGGCATTTTGGAGATTATTGCGTTCGACAATAGCCTGCTAGGACCACCGTCCATTCTTATAATATAGATATCAGGGACTTGCCATTTACGTTCAGCACTTCTTCTTTGTCTCTCTGCCCTATGTTTTATTATTATCCATCACAAACTCTACTAATACTAGTTAACTACATTTGAACTTCACACGACACGCGTACACGCTCAGTCTGCATATATATCTTTTTTTACTACGTAGAGAGAGCCAATTGTTACATTCTACTACTTAGTACTAGTTATATATTTAACGAGAGATTGACAACTTAACCCTTTAAGTGCTGACTCAGTTGTACTTTTCTGTTTTGAGAATGCATACTTAAAAACTGGGGGAGCAAATCTCACATATTTTGAAATATGTTTTTTATGACTTATATTTAACATTAACTAAATATGAAACCATAGATATTTGAAAGGAGACAGGCCAGAGTATCATGCATAATGTGTAACATTTTTCAGCAATCATTGCAAAACATCAACAAAATTTGTCCACCTTGATGATCCATTACTGTATTCTGGGAAATCACATTTGTGCCTCATCATTTTCAAGGGGTTAATCTCGGACCTTGGAAATTAACCATGCTTCAGTCTGAAATCGACTACATTGCTCTGTACATGTCATAAGCTATATTAGCCTATATAATAAGAGAGACCATTGTGAACACCAGCGACCCCTCGAAGAGCCATCAAGAATAGAGCAAGCCTCCTGTTAGCACTCACCCTGGCTGTATTGCTTTCCTTACAGGTTTGTAATAAGTGCCTAAGGTGAGGCACAAGTCTGGCTGAACAACCTCAGATTTTTTGTCACTGGACTGGAAAGAAGTCCTTGGACTTTAAACCGTGTGAACATAGATAATTTTCTAGACAGATTTATATGGTTTAATTCACTGGCACCAATTTTCCTATACCTCTTTTGACTGACCAGAAGAGCTATAGTCCACCATTTATATCCTTCTTCCCAATTCGAAATACTGTAGTAGACAAGTGATAAGTATATTAATGTGTCCTGTTGTTTATGCTTTTATTATGAATGAAATGTATAACTTTGTATAGCATTGTAAAAAGAATTCTCCAAGGGGCAAATACAGGTGGATTTTATCTTTTTTTATTTGTTTACATAATTAGAAGGTAAAGTTTTGAAAATTTAAAGAAAAAAATATAGACTGAAATAAAATGCATCTTCTTGACCTGTGTCCAGTGATCTGCATGTCTGCTCAAAGTCTGCTTGTCTGGTTTTCACTAACCTACTCGTCTATTTTCTATTGTCCTGGAACTTTGAGCCCTTGTAGAGTATACTGAAGTATATTATCTTGGGCATGGAAAAAGTATTATTATTGTTATTGAGGTAAGCTTAATACTGGGGTCCACAACGATAGTGAAATGATAGAATAATAATGAATCTGTGCCTGTGAAATTTATACTTGGTAACAAGGTGTACATAGTAAATAAGTAGTATTTAATATTAAGGTTCCTTTGAATGAGGCATTTTATATGTATGCGCGTGGGGGGTTGGGGTGGGGTGGGGGGGTGAATCGTCCAAGGTATAAATACTCTACTACAGACAGTCTCTGTGATAGGGGATGCCCACCGTGCCGAATACACGTATTACATGTATTACTACGTGTATTAATAGAATATTATCTGAATTGAGTCATCATAACCTGACAGATTTACAGCTGGGCCCAGAGTGTACCGGAGATACTTCAGACTGATAAAAGAGATGGCCTGGTTCACGTGATTTTGAAATTACATCTTTTGCCTTGCAGTGATAGATTGTATTTCTGGACCGTTTTTTAAAGTTGGTGTGGCGTTATAACTATCACTACTTGTAGAAGACTGGGCTACATACTATCCATTCAGCAGGGCTGTAGATATGAGGACATGTGCTCCCAGATGGGTGCCCTCCCTCCCCCCTCTCCTTCCCAAACTGAGACCATCTACCTACCATTAATAATATAGTAGACACTGTAGGTATATTACTTGTTATGTGTCATAATAAATATTAGTTTAAGCGTGGGTCCTCCTCCCGTCTCCGAGCAACGACAGCCCACCCTCTCGTTCCAACCTCATCACAAGGTACGCCTTTACTCTGTCCCCAGGTGTAGGAAGCAGTAGGTAGTGAGTGTAGTGATACGATTTTCAAAAACATTCCAGAGCAGCAATTCAAGGCAGTGATAGCACCGGATTTCTGGGTATAGTAAACATATTATAGATTCATAAAGCCGTTGTAATTGTAGACCTACTTTCCATTAGCGTCCACCGCATAGTTTGAATCCATTATTACGAATACTGATGTACCTATATCCTTCACCCACTTTGATTGAATTCTTATTTTGTTCTCACAAACGTTGCTCTATCGCGACCATCGACCCTTTTTCCCCTCCCGTTTATGAAATGGATTCGTCCATAGTGTGCCCAAATGGAGAGTGAGGATGTAGAACGGATGACCCCATCCCATAATAAAGTGGCAGACACAAAATCGTGTACAAAAATAATTTAAAAACGTAATGTGAAATGTCTTCAAAGCAGTGGATATTTACAGGCACTCCAACCCCTGCCCACTTCCCCCCAACACACCAGTCAAGCTAGCTACCTGGTCCCACTGATGAATTTCTCCGCCCAGGATGATTTAGGTTTTACTTTCATGTCGCCATATCCCATTGCCATTGAGTTCCAGCCCTCTCCCCCTTCCCCGGTCTATCCCCTGTCCTGGTTTTTGAAAGACGAGTTCTATTTCTAGCATCATCGACTTCAATATCGCTGCCTACCCTGTCCCTCCATCCTTCCCCCTCAAATAGGCGGTAGGCCTATTGTATCGACTGTACACCTATGCTGTGAGAGTACCTATTTCCTCCTATTAAAAAAAAAAGGGGTGTTTGTTTAAGCGTCCTGCCACAGTCTCATCTTCCCTTCTGTCCTTCTTCCCCATCCCCTTGCATTGAGGTTACTGTATCAACTGTTACGGTCCTTATTCCAAAGTTTCATCACCGATTCTGGAAGAGTTTAAGACGAGCTACTCCCCAGCCCTCCCCCCTTCCCACCCCCAACCAAAAACAAAAAAATCGTAACATATATACCAAAAGCTGTGTTTTCCATACCCTGCCTCAATCTTACCTCTCCATTTCCATCTCGTATTACCCTCTCCATCCCCACTTTATAGTCTAGCTACAGCTTTTCGCCAAATTGTCCTCACTTTTTCCAGCAGTGCAGGTTTTTGTGGTTATCATAAGTCATACAGCGCACATACTGTACCTACCGGGACCCATGCTATCTCGTCTGTCCCACGGCAAAATCATCGCTTGGGATTCCTGACTCTTGGGGTCCCTGATTCTCGGGGCTCCCACATTGCGGGGGCCACGCGGGTGCTAGTGAGGGCCCCATTACCTTCCCATATCACGGACATCTCGTTGATTTACCAATCACGTTGATCAGCTACTCTCTCTATCGTCTGTGTTGACGAAGAAGGTCGTATTTCATAAATTGGACGAAATATATTCTTATTTTTGGATCATTTGTTCAGAATTTTAGGCCGGTTCTGATGACCACATCGGCATTCATATAGAAGTTGTAAAAACAATTTTTAAAAAAGGAGGACGAGGCAATATTGTTTTATGTGCTAGTCAGAAGCTTGAATGCGATCGCGTCTTTCTCTAAAACTTCAGTTAGAGTAAAGGCAGGTCGTTGCGACAGCTTGCGTTAAGGTTCACTTATTTCGCTTTCCATTAGCCTGATGCTGATCTTGCATGTGCGTTCAGAAGTTGGAAACTGTTGTTTTGTTCCATCAAGATCAGAAATTGGTTACAAGAAAGCCAAACGAGTGACTCCTGGTCATAGCGCAAACAGTGCCTGACAGGAATGACTTGCCTTTACACTATTAATGACGTTGTACGTGCACGGGTACGATATGATAGAGCGGCCCTGTATGATTAGGCTTTTCCAGTCATGTGGAGTCATGTGATGATTAAAATCTGGACGTGTTTTGCCTGTGGGCAGTTTTGTTTCTGTACGGAGAAGATAATAAGGCTCTCTTTGCTATGCTGTGGCCTCATTAGCCAGATTAGGGCCAGGGATCCACATGTGACTGCTAATGACTGTTTGATGGTAGAGCTTTGTTACATCTAGTCTAGTTGTGAAGGTTATGTTGTTCAGTATACATTATGGTGACAGTGATATATGCAGTGGCGATTCGACATTTAGTGCAGCCTGATTTGTACCAGGTAAATTTAGCGGTGCATATAAAGAAATTATAACTGGTTTCTGAACATATAGAGTTGCAGCAGAACATATAGACCCCTTTCGTTCAAAGCATTTTTTTAAAAAATCTGTTACAGCTAGTTAGAGGAATAGCAGTGGACTTTCATCATAGTCTAGCTTTAGTTTATAAAAGTTGTTATATATGAAGAAATTGGAGGGGGGGGGTGTTGCATGGGTAAGTTTGGGAGTCATTAGCCGCCACTGATGGTGTGTGACACAAAGACGACCGGTTTCCTTCTATCCTGGGCTTTGTTACAGTGATCTCTTGGGATAACTTCGATATTTACCATAGCCTCTGTCTGTTGCACCTCTGAAATAGAACATATTTCATAATTCACGGTGTGAAATAAAACGCAGCTTTAGCAGTGACTGTTGGTGAGAGTAATTTTTGTCATTACCCTCCTGTCAGTAGTGTCGGCGCAAACATTTGTGAAAACAACATTTTTAATTAGACTAGTGTCCTGACGGTTTTTCTTTTCTTTCAAGATGATAATGTGAGGAACCTGCGACCTTATATTCGCCGTCATGTGTTATTATCTGTAAGTAGAACTTTTTAGTGATCTGTAAAATTTAATACGTGAGTGCGCTGATCTTTCCGAAAAACTGAAAGAAAAAAAAAGGCTTTCTGTGTGGCTGATTTGGGCAAGCCAACGTCCACTTCATATTTACTCCACAGCCCGTTTTCCAATGACAATCTTTGCCAGCCACTAATCATGTCTTCCTTGGTTATTCATGGGCACGTTCGAGCCTCACTCCAGTATTTCTTGAAACAGAAAACTACACTTTGTACGTATATTTTTGTACTTTTCTTATCTGTGATGATGTACTCTTAAATCTATCGTATCTGTTCTGCCATGTGATAAAATGTGATGTTTGACCACCCATATCGTCTAGTGTGGTCTGGACATGATTAATAAACTTGTTAAACTTGTTGAACTTGCTGCTTTCGGGTCTCACTCTCAAGCCATGGCAAACACGGGATTGTTTGTCCTGATTATAAGCTGATTCGGAAAGATGAATTGCGATGATAGGTATCACTCATCTTTTACATTGTTCTCGTATCTTTGGTGTCAGTGCAGTTAAAAAAAAAAAGAAAACAGCGCTAACGTTTTCCAGATCACCGAATATATAACATCGTATTTAACTTTGCAGCCGTTTAGCCTTTTTTATTTGAGAAATAGAGCATTTTGCTCAGTTAAATTCAACGTGTGAGGACCGTGTGATGGCCAGTGTCAGTTTTTGTTCATCTTCTCAAAGCCCTCGTATCATCTGGAGTCAGCTTGAGATGTTCGGGTTAATGTACAGTGGAAGCGCACGAACACCAAGTCATTATTAAGAGTTTGTATATATGGGACCAAGTCATTATTAAGAGTTTGTATGTGTCCAAGTCATTATTAAAGAGTTTGTATCGGACCAAGTCATTATTAAGAGTTTGTATGGGACTAAGACATTATTAAGAGTTTGTATGGGACCAACTCATTATTAAGAGTTTGCATGGGACCAAGTCATTATTTAGAGTTTGTAAGATGTTTGGAAAAAAAAAAAAGCAGTGGAGCATACTTAATACGGACACGCTTAGTACATGTGCGTAATCACAGGTATATTGAGTACATTATATTTGGTCCCGATTTTTTCTTCTTAAGGCTATGTGTGTGATTAATACGTATTTCTGTTAATACATACACATTTGATCGGTCCCAGGGTGTACGCATGTGTCCGTGCTCCACTGAAACACAGACTAGGGGACCCGGGCTCATGTCATAGCATATTATACAGCACACGAGGCCCTAACCTGAGGAGTGGCGTCCATGTAATCTATGAATCTGAGATTACCAACATGTTATCCATTTTTGGGTCTCCAATGTTTTCTAAACTATTCAGACATCACCTCCATCCTATTTCGCCTATGAGCCATTTTTAAGCATCGGCAATACGATTTTAACAACGTTTGCTAGTTTTCTTCGCCGATAATCCGAGAGCCTTCACACTATCTCACAGGTTCAACGCTTCCATATCTTCAGTGCAATGTATCTAAGGCAATGTCAAGAAAGAAACTTTCTAAAAAAACTGAACAATAATATGAACGAAAAAAATGCTTACCCACTATTTTAACGATGTTTTATTGTTTCTTTTCACGCAAAATTCTTTCCTTGTATGACTTCTAAATTTTTTTTTTTATCTTTTGGTGAGGAGAGGTTGGTGGTCTAGAATGTGCCAAGGGTTGCCAGATTTGGCTCTTTTGGAACCACCAATATTGTGACTTTTTAAAAGCCACTGACTCCAACAAAAAAAAAAAAGAAAAATGATAGGTACGCCCCTGGCCCTAACTGAGCTAAAAAAGCTTGGAGATTTCTTGTCAAAACGTTATTTTAGAAACATTTTGTTGCTCTGTCATGAGACGAACATCATGATGCTTGGGAATATTCCCATGGATACTCCACCCCTCTTGCCAACAGCAGAGTGTCTATGGTGCCAGTTGCCAGTTGGTTCGTTATAGCTCTTCAGGCCTTCCCACGAAAGCATAAATGTGTGTCCCTGACCGCGTGCTAACCCATATCCAAAAGTCTCTCCACTAATGGTGACTCCTCCTTCCTCCTGTACAAATCTCAAGGCATTCATGACATCTTGGATATTATACTTTAGAAACCACACATATTTATCGATGTGTCCGTTTTTTGTTGGTTTGTACAGTTCACGAGGTGCTAGATGGTTGTTGCTGCATGGCCGTTGCAGTAGCCAAACTATAAGACCCAACATCGCTTTGACCTGTATGTTTTTGATTAATTTTGTGAAGCCTCTGTAGACTGTGAGACCTTAAAGTACTGTAAAATAAGCAAAAGCTTTTCTAAAGTATACAGGACTTTCTTCTTTATACCTAAATTCGGTACTGGCATTATAAGGAGGGAGATAGGTATGTAGAATAGGTAATATTCAAGGCCCTAAAGTCCTACTGTATTATGACTTTCACCACTCTTTCATGATTGTTAACCAGTATAGATATAGTAATATCAGGACAAGGTCCAGTGATGTGATAGTCACTGTATGATCGAGATAAACCCTGTTTGATGCAGGCAGTAGCCTAGATTACAAAAGCGGCGCAGCTAAGAGACGCGGAGTGTGGGGGTGGTGGGGGGGGGAGGGCTCTATCTCTTTCCCCAGCCCCAGACACTGGGAGTGGGAGCATCATGGTCTTCTGAAACGCTGTTGATTACACGTTTCTGTATATACTTTTGTTGTTATTGTTGTTGCTATCGTATTTGTTGCTGTTGCTGTTGCTACTGCTGCTGTTGTTGTTGCTGTATTAGGTGTTGCTGCATTCACTGTTATCGCTGCCGCTGTTGTTGTTTTGTTGTCGTTGCTGCTCTGCTCCTGTTATTTGGTATCGTCGTCGTCGTCTTCGATGTTGTTGATGATGTTGTTTTTGTTGTTGTTGTTGGCCCAGATATCAGAGTCCCGCTAGCCGTCAGCGGTGTGTTCAAGGATTATCCAGAAACGTTTTGATTCACCACTATATGACACTCTTGGTGTGTGACATCGGTCGGTTTCACAACCTTTGTATCATGTACTCTAGTATAGCCTTAATTCTTTGTCGCATGAACAGTATCTCATGACTAAGCATGTTTTCGTTTTCAACTCGAAACATTTGCCTACTGAATGCTAAACCTTAACGATTGCGGCCACAAATCTTCCTGAGTTCTGCTTTCTGAATGTCTGAATGTCTTCTGCCAAGCGTAGCACACGGCCTCCATAATTTTTAACAGCCGTCATTAACAATTCTGTGTCCGTTTAGCCATGGCCAGGTCAGTTCAGAGTATAATAACCGATCTACTCCTTTCAGCGAGAGGAAGGAGACTGCCCGGCTGCCGCCACAGTCTTTGATTTGATATAACTGAAGCACAGACCTGTGTATACAGCCCTCTGTAAAATTATATGTCTATCCTTCCAGCGACGTGTTGTTTTTATATACAAACACTAGATCTACATTATTTAATACTCTTCATCTCATCCTGATATCATTCACAGAGGGAAATTATTTCGGGACTTTTAGAAATTTCCAAATAGGTCAACCGCATTGGCGAAGAACACACTAAATTAATACCGGTACACAACAGCGGACTAACGTGTGGTGAAAGAGACTGCCACTATCACCTGTGCGACCTCCCTTTGACAATTCCGCCTTGCAGACGGTAGAGAGCTGAGAGAGGACCTGGTTCTTGCACACTGTATTCATGACCTTGACATAAGAAACCAGTCTGCAATTCTCACATTCACAAGTGTTTACATAATATTAGGCTATACACTGTTTAGTTCACATGATAAGTGTCTTACAAATATTGTGACCATGAACTTTAAACCTACACATAGGTCAGGTGGTTTAAGTTTCGTCTTTATTTTTAATCCTGCCGCTCGGTCTAGTCAGTTACAACATATATATTATTATTGTGGTTAAGTTGATTTTAACCGGCCTTTTTCATGGTGACGTTACAGATTTGTTTCGTGGTAACTACACTGAAATGCTGTGTGTCTTAAACAGACAGTCTAGATGTAGTCAATCATCAAGTTACTATAGTAAACATCTTTATTATGGTATCGGTCTGATGCGCAATAGCTGTGGGACAGTAGGGTTTCAAAATTGACGTGTTAGATAAGCTTATGTTGGGCTGGTTTCTGTTCAGTAGGTCTACCAGTAAATAACGTCACATGTGTCATATCAGCCCTGGAGTCAGATTTGGTACATCATGTGTTCACTTCATCGCTGTGTTCTAATCGCTAGTAAGCGCCCTCGATATTGTGAATTATCAGCAGTAAAGCTTAAAATCTATACATGTAATGCAACTTGAACTTACGCTTGAATGAACGAAATCAGTGACGGAATTTAAATGTAGTCATACATGTGCGGCTAGGTCAACCAGCCGACCCGA
>JAWQUT010000945.1:8091-21980 GCA_033807755.1 Ellobium chinense
AAACTTGGTAAAAAAGACAACTGGGCATTTAACGGGAGACAATTAGAAGTGGTATCGTTCTTTAAATACTTAGGCCTTTTTATGTCCAGCTCAGGATCCTTTTCACACGGAATAAAAGCTTTGGCAGACCAGGGGAGAAGAGCATTATTTGGCTTAAAAAGCTTTTTTCATAGAAACCCTGAATTAACACCAGAACTTAAAATTAAATTATTTAATAACGTAGTGGCACCAGTCCTGTCGTATGGATGCGAAATATGGGGATTTTGTGAGGCCGACCTAATCGAAAAGCTGCACATTAACTTTTTAAAATCTGATTTACAAGTACGTAGAAATGTCCCAAGCTGTTATGTTTATGGAGAATTAGGTGTTTTTCCGTTAATAATAGAACGCCAAATTAGGATTATTAAATACTGGCTTAGAATGATTAGGAGTGATTATGGAGTCTGTGAAACTGTCAGATGCATATACGAGCAATTAATTGTGCGAACAAGTGGAGAGTGACAAAACGATAGTAAATTGGGTATCTCTTGTGAAAAATTTGCTATGCAAGTACGGGTTTGGATATGTTTGGTTTAACCAGGGTGTAGACAGCGAAAATCTATTTATGGGTGAATTTAGGAAACGGATTGAGAACTGCTACATCCAAGACTGGAGAAGCCAGGTAGAAAATACTTCCGNTGGGCTTTTGGTATTTTTAGACACTTTGACCTCTTCTGCTATCAGAAAAATAACCATTGAGGCCAGAAACATCCGTTTTATGCCCTGAAAGGGCACCTCTAGATGGTCATCTTAGCCNTTGATAGCAGTTCTTTCAGAGCAGCACTTTCAAAAATTAGATTGGGATCGTATAGTTTTATGATTGAAAGGGGGCGATGGGTCTCACCAAAGTTAGAACTACAGAAGAGGAAATGTGAGTTGTGCAATGAAATAGANATCCCATAGAATGTGGTTCAATAAAATGCATCCTTTTTTCTAGATTTAATTCACGTTTTTGAAAAAAAGCCGATTATCTGGTGGAAAATTGAGAAAAATACACATCCGTCAACACACATATTTCAAAATTGTTTTACTGACATTATATGATAAATAAACAAAAAACAAATGCATTTTATTATTTTTATAGAGCTATTTTATNTGTAAAAACTGTGCATCTCCTGGCAAATTATCAATTTTGGCAGATAGGTACAACGGTATGAGTATTTCTTTTCTAATTTGTTTTGTTTTTGTGGCTGTTGTTTTTTANATATGGCGCGTTGCCATGGCAACCGTTCACAAAACAAAACAAAAATCCACATTTTTCCTCTAATTTGACCATGCTGAATCTGAATTTAAAGCTTAAAAAGTCCCTAGTTCAAGCATTCACGATTTCACTCCCAGGAGGCGCACCCCCCCTTAACCAGGGTGTAGACAGCGAAGATCTATTTATGGGTGAATTTAGGAAACGGATTGAGAACTGCTACATCCAAGACTGGAGAAGCCAGGTAGAAAATACTTCCGACAATAGGCTATATAAATTAATTAAGACGGAATTTAAATATGAAAACTACTTGAACATTATTGATAGCAGTTCTTTCAGAGCAGCACTTTCAAAAATTAGATTGGGATCGTGTAGTTTTATGATTGAAAGGGGGCGATGGGTCTCACCAAAGTTAGAACTACAGAAGAGGAAATGTGAGTTGTGCAATGAAATAGAGGATGGATATCATTGTTTAATTAAATGCCAGAGATTCAAAGTCCTACAAAGTAAATATCTGCCATGTTTTTTGAAAATTAAACCAAATCTGATACGATTTATTAATATGTTTCAAACAGACGAGCCCAACCAGACACGGAAATTAGCTATACTCTGTTTCAATATTTTAAAAAGCTACAAAATTGGCATGTAAAAACTGTGCATCTCCTGGCAAATTATCAATTTTGGCAGATAGGTACAACGGTATGAGTATTTCTTTTCTAATTTGTTTTGTTTTTGTGGCTGTTGTTTTTTTTATTTCTTCCTTTTCATACTTTCTGAACTGTTGATATGTATTGTAAAGTGATTGGCTTCGGCCTAAGTAAACTTGAACTTGAACTTGCTATCAAATATGATAATTCTGTCTCACAGTTGTGATGTTTAAAAAAAATTAGATGTTGATAGAATTGGGTGTATTATGAAATGTATTTTTCTTGAACCTTTGTTTGTAAATCTCTTCATAAGTTTCAAGGCTCAGAGTTATGGTAAATGCATACATACGAAATCAGAATTGAAGATTGAGTGGGTGCTAAGCACAGATTAACTCTCTTTGTAGAGAGTTTCCGAGATCCATTTTATATTAAACTTGGAAAATGTACATGCATTAATGTCTTCTATGTATTGTATGTATATATGATAGAAAAGGATGCATTTTCAAGCATCACGTTACAGATAGAGAGACTTGATGGATAGAATCTCATAAGAGAGATCTACTTTTTCTGTGGCAATCATTTTTTCACTTGAAATAAAGCATAGGAGGAAACACCCTTAAAGTGCGACTAAAGTGCTAGAAAAAATGTGATTTCCGACAGTTGTTATATTTTCAATATCAAGTTTTAGATCAAAAGTCATCATTTTTGCTAAAAATTAATATTTCGAAATTAATTTTACAACTTTTAACCTATTCTGAAATTGTAAGAAAAAAACCGTACCGGAAACGTCACGTCAGCGCGAAAGTCGCGGTGTTTTCGATCGAGAACAATGGCAGCACCGGTCGAGCCGTATCAGTTCGAGCCCCTGCGCCGAAAAACAGATGACGAGGATATAATTGAGGAGAAGACTATTGGACCACCAGTTCAGGAATGGTAAGCAAGCATTCTGTCACAATTTAGCTCTCTGTATTGTTGACCAAGTGCTAGTCTAGACTACTCTCAACTTAGTAGACTAGTCTCGATCTAGATCTAACTTTGCTAGCATGCATGTCCACATCAGTGTTTACTTAAACAGATGCCTCCACGTGCTATTCGGTGTCTTCTGTGGATCCATCTCTAGATTTACAGTTTACCGCACAACAATAACCCATTGTTTCCACGTGGGAGAGAGCCCTACTGAGTGCAGCGCTACGCGTAATAGCCTTGAGCCCGACGCGTAATAGCCTTGAGGCGTGTACACCGGTGTTGGTGACGTCACGTATTTCTGGCGAGGCGAGCAGCGGTGACGCTAAAGGAGGGCATGGGCATGTGTTATTCTTTGTGATTTCTTCAAAGCGCGTTAGAGTTGATGGGTTTGAGAAGGTCAGTAGGAAGTTTGAATCACTGATGCATTTTAAAATAGTAATTTCACAGGATTCTGTGCACTACACCATAAAAGCACTTTAGTCGCACTTTAAGATAATGTATCAAAACAGAATTTTATTAGACTGCTCTCCTCACAGTGCAGATGTTTATACATGAAGTGATCCGAAGGCATGATGATAAGTGTCCAAACTGTCGAACTAGCTTGCTAAGTTTTGAATGTATTTTATATGAGTGAGTAATTTCTTTGGCGTAAGACTTTCACCCCAGTGGGTAATTTTTATCTTAGCTTTATTTTGATATGATTCTTGCAAAGCTATCTCCAACTATTTTGTCTGACAGATACTCTAGAATATAATGCAATACTGTACTAGGAAAACACTGATCTCATCTTATATGCTAGCATGTGTCGTCGATTGAATTGTGTACTACTGAATGATGTATGATGTAAATTGATTTGAGAACTTGCACACATTAGTCTGTTGGTGCTGAATGCACTCTTAGTAGTGATTTATTCAATATACGGAATGAATGTAATTCTTACGATGGTAAGAGATTCCATTGTTAATGTGCAAGCTCTCAACTATGCTGTAGTTTTGCCTCACAGATGTGATGTTTTACAATATGAGATGTTGATGGGATTGGGAGTGATATGAAATATATTTTTAGAATCTTTGTTTGTTACGGTCTACACGCATTCGAAAGCCCAGAGTTATAGAAGGAATCTGAATTTTGAGTTACTCTGGTGCTAAGCAGGAAGTAAATCCTCATCTAGAACGTTTCCAATAAACATTATACACAAAACTTCGAAAAATGACCTCCCAAATGGGCGTAACGAAATTAGTTATTCGCGCCAGTGCAGTGGGTTACACTTGTTTTTAGAAAGATAGATTACCAAAATCTATCATTATAGATACAATTGCCCGTTTAACTCAGCTGGCTCTCCTTACTGAATGAGTGAATGAAGTGAGATTATGATGAGTGAGGTGATGTTATAGGTACCCGCGAGTTAGGGTTAGGAGATACTTACTGTGGAGCCTTTACCCCAGTGGGAATTATAGGACGAGAGTGAGACTAAATACTACCTATATGATGGATTATTGCCTATACCTTTAATTATTATTGTAATCTTGTAATCTTCATTGTTGATAGCCTGTCGGGCTTTAAATTAAACTAGAGAAGTATTGAATGGTCCCCTTTTGTCTTTTTTTTGTATGTATGAACTAGTTTAGGACGAGGGGGACCTCATAACAACGGTACATTGCGTTATTTCCCACAATACTGATTTCCCCGGGCATATGCACTGCTGATAGCATGACTCAGTCGCGGACGAACTAGTGAGAAAACCACAGCACTCGTTTTGGGCCCACATCTTTGCTTCACTTTCAGTGCCCGTTTTGGGTCCTTTTACTTCCGTCACAATTTAACCTGTTTTGGGTCCACATTTCAATACCATGTAATCGCTTAGCATTCAGTTGGTATAATCGATTCTTTCTGTACCTCTAGGTAAAATATGTACCCTCGATTTGGTGTTTCTCGTGGCATGTGTATAAGACAAAATATGAGTGCAAATCTGTAATATAATCATGGTTTCAACTGAATCGAACGCTCGGGTTTATGCCTGCCTGATGTTGAAATATTTGCTGATGGGACTTTTAAATTCAACCCACGTCATTTTTTACACGTTTACACCATCCATGGCGACAGAAATCGGATATACGTGCCGTCTATGTATTTTCTTCTTCCAGGCAAGAAAGGTGACATATTTGAGAATGCTCAGTTTCTTCAAGAAATTTTGTGAGAGTTTAGACACAGCTGGACAACAAGAAATTTCACCAATACTTCGAATCAGCGATGATATCGGCTGCGAAGGAAGTTTTTCCTACAAGTGATGTCAGAGGTTGTCAGAGTAGAGGATTGCTTCGCTTTCAATCTGAGAAGCCAGAGAAGGAACGGTTGGACAAATTTTGTGATTACCTTCTCAATCATGACATATTATCAAGCTCAGATTTCCCACCCATCATTTGGACATATACAGCTGAAGAGCAGAGAAAGACGAATAACGGGACCTATTCACAAATCCTCATCCGAATAATATCTTCGACTGACTGGGCAAAATGAAGGATGAGCATCTGACAGACCAAAGCTACAAACAGGGAGAGGGAAGAAGGCAGAAATGAAAAGACAAGAAGTGACACGGAAATACAAAGACGGGCTTATTTTACAGAAACACTTCGTCACAGCTATTTGCTGGAAACTGCAGCCGATCATAGCATGCTTCAGTGGCAGACTCTGTATATAATGTACACAGTTTTATAACAGATCTCTATCAAGAGTTTTATTACAATAATTTTATCGAAGGTATTTATCAGAGACCTTTCTTCATATTATCGCCCTATTTATAATTTACTAAAGGAAGTTTTTACCACAAATTTTTATCCTGCACGAAATCCTACTTCCACCTCCCCGATGGTGTGCAAGGGCTACGGGCTCTCTAGCCTGGCTAATGGGAGAGGTATAGATATTTTGGCCTATGTGCATCATGAAAACGACTTGGAATCGGAGTGGCAATTACTACTGTAAATTATAAATATCGAATCTGGATGGTTGGGGCCCAAAACAAGTACAGCGAAATTAAAAAATCTAAAATGTGGGCCCAAAACGGGCTCCGCAACGGACAGAATCCTATTATAGTTCTGTGTTTGTTTAGTAATTTACTGGTGACTGAACATGAATTTAAATCATATCTATGGGTTAATGCAGGAATGCTGTCGGCCGGGAGTGGGTAGGGGGCCCCAGACGAAGTAGTTAAGGCTCTGACTATGCGGAGAGCATAATGAGTGTTCTGCACTGATACTAGATCAATTAAGTAATTATTGTACTGGTGTTGACTATTCTTATATAAATACATCTAATGAAATACATCAAAGAGCAGAGCAGATAAATGTTGAATCAACTAAGGAAATTGAATTGAATGAAGATCTATGTTTGAATATAATAATTAATGATTATCCTGTTGGGCAGACATCGGTGCTTGTACATGCCTCAGACAGTGACATTATTAAAGAGAATGAACCCTATTATCCTAATACTTTTGATAATACTGATGGTACTGACAATGATATTTTTGTGGAAACACAGTCTGTAAACATGCGTGTTAAAAATATTGACAATATTTTATGTACAATTTCATTCGCTTTTTTAAATGTATGTGGACTAAAGAGTAAACTCAAATATGAAGAATTTCATGAATTTATTACATCATATGATGTTACTTGTCTAGCAGAGACCTACATGAATGATGTTGACATTGATCCTGGTGACGATGGTTTAGACACAAATACTTTGCCTGGTTTTACTATTGTCCATAAAACAAGGAAAGGCAATACAAGAAAAACTTCTGGCGGGATAGCCATGATTATCAGAAATAACTTGGTGAAACATTTTCACCCTGTATCAGATACATGTGATAACACGTTATGGTGTAGAATAGACAAAAATATCATGAATACAAAAGATGACATGTATGTATCAGTGGTGTACATTGCACCGGAGGGTTCCCCATATTCTTCTGCAGATTCGTTTCACGAAGTAGAAGGTGAAATTTTTGATTTTCTCAATGTGTCTCAATATATAATGTTACTCGGAGATTTTAATGCACACACACAAGACAAACCTGATATTATTGTCAATGAAGGTGACCTTTCAGATGAAGTCGGACCGGCTGAAACAGCTATCTATTCACTATACTTACCTGTGACTCGTTTATCTGAGGATAACCATAGCTTAAACAATTGGGGTAAACTTTTTCTTGAGTGTTGTCAGAACACAGGAACTGTTATATGTAATGGAAGATGCGGACCATGCTCTTCAAAATGCACCACTACTCATGATTCTATTATAGACTATGTTGTATGTTCACCTGAAATGTTAAAGTTTGTTACGAATATGACTGTCCATGATTTTTCCCCCTTGTTATCGGATGTACACCTACCAATTTATGTCACTATGGAATGTTTTACTAATGAACCTATCCCAGAATCCGGATACTGTAATCTTGAAAGTAATCAGCAAAAATTATATCGAGTTGGAAAGTGGGACAAAGACAAGGAACGCGAATTTGTAATGAATATTGACATGAATGAAATAACTGATATTGCTCACGACCTTGACTTGTTCGATTCTACATCTGAAAAGGCACAGCAGATAATTTATGTTACGTCTGTAATGGACAAAATTTCCAGTACTTTCCTTCAGGCTGGTTATAAAACATTCGGTAAGAAGTTTTTGTATCACAGTGCCAGTTACAAAAATGATAAAAATAAGGTATGGTACGACGAGAAATGTAGGTATAAGAAAGCAGTATTCCATAAAGCTAGGAGATTATACAACATTACCAAAGACCCTAGCGATAAAGAAACTATGAAAATAAGAGGTAAAGAATACAAGAAAGAAACTCAGAGAGCGTACAGAGATTATAGATTTAAAGTCAGAAACGATATTAGGCACATGAGTAAATCTAAAGATAAAAAGGAATTTTGGAATTATTGTAAAACATATAAACCATGTGACCATTTGAAAAGTGGAGACTTCCTCAGATTCGTTGACTTTTTTAAAACGTTAAATATAAAGGAATTATCCACAGCTGAGCAAACTAATGAATCTGATCTAAGCGCAGATGTATTACCCACCGACAACGAAGAACTGGACTGTGTCATTGGGGAAGCAGAAATAAGAAATGCAATTAAAGGTTTGAAGTGTAATAAAGCTTGTGGCATCGACGAAATAAGTAATGAATTTATTAAATCTACACAGCATTTCATGATCCCATTGTACCTGAAGATCTTTAATATAATATATTCCTGTGGGGTTGTCCCTGAATCCTGGACCATTGGCATTATTAAACCTATATATAAGAAAAAGGGAGAGAAAAATGACCCAGATAACTACCGCCCCATTACTATACTCAGCTGCATGGGAAAATTATTTACATCTATACTTAATAACCGAATCACTACGTATGTCAATAAGCATTCACTTCTAGGAGAGGAACAAATTGGGTTTAGGGAAAACTACTCTACTACGGATGGGTTTTTTGTTTTACATGCCTTGATTGAATTGTTAAAAAAGAGACACAAACGGCTTTTTTGCGCTTTTATAGACCTCAAAAAATGCTTTGGAAATGTTTGGCGTGATGGCCTGTGGTACAAACTTTCACAATTAAATTTTGGTGTTAAAATGTCAAATGTTATAATGGCTCTTTATAATAATGTTAAATCATGTGTGGCAATGAATCTTAAAGATAGTGCGAATACGTATATATTTACAATGTCTGACATATTTGATTGCGAGAATGGCCTAAGAGAAGGGGAGAACCTCTCCCCAATGCTATTTTCTTTGTATGTGAATGACCTCAGAGAGTTTTTGGAGAGTAAATATTGTCAAGGTGCATCAGTTTCATATACCAGTAACGATGTTGAAGTATATCTGAAATTGTTATTATTAATGTATGCTGACGACACTGTACTGTTTGCTACCACACAAAGAGACCTACAGACCTCCCTAAATTCATATAACAGTTATTGTGCACTTTGGAAACTAAAAGTAAATGTAACGAAGACGAAAATATTGTGCTTTGGTCGAAAATGTAAACATGTCTTCACATTAAACGACGAACAAGTAGAAACTGTAAATTGCTTCAGATACCTTGGAGTAGAATTTAGTACTAATGGAAGATTTATAAATGCTATGAAAGCCAATATTGCTAGTGCCAGAAAGGCTATGTATGGGTTAAGACAAAAATGCCGGGAAAAATTAATTCCAGTTGAGTGCCAGATAGAATTATTTGAAAAAACTATTGAACCTATTCTTTTATATGGAGCTGAAGTATGGGGATTCGAAGATATAGGCATCATTGAAAAGTTCAGGATACAATTTTTTAAACACTTGTTAAGAGTAAAAAGCAGCACCCCTACTTATATGATTTATGGCGAACTGGGTAAGCAACCCCTTATCGCAACAGTTAACAAAAGAATGTTCATGTTTTGGAGTAAGTTAATCAGTGGCAAACCAGAGAAAATATCAGCCAAACTTTTAAATATTATGACTCAAGAACGAATGAAAGAAAATATTGATTATAAATGGTTGAGAAAAATAGAAACAATATTGAATGATACTGGTTACACATATTTATGGTTACAGCAAGCGACTGATCCAATTAACTGTGCTTCTGTAAGACGAACAATCCAAGACCAGACCATACAACGGATTTTTAGTGATTGTGGCACTTCTAGTAAAGGGAAAAATTATGCATTTTTAAAAGATACATGGAACCTTGAATTTTATTTAACTATGCTTGACAAGAAACAAACAGAAATATTAACTAAATTTAGGACATCGAATCATAAATTCCCAATCGAGATAGGTAGATATAATAAAACACCATATGAACAGAGAATTTGCAGTTTTTGTCTAAACTCACTAGGAGATGAATTTCATTACTTACTAGAATGCCCGCATTTTACCTCAGAAAGAAAGAAATATATAGACGAGAAATATTTTATTAGACCTAATATGTTAAAGTATAAGAGACTGATGCAATCAGAAAATGTCCTGGAACTAAATAGATTATGTTTGTTTTTGGATATCGTCATGAAATGTTTTGTTTAGTTCTATTTTTGATACTATTCTAGATCTAGATCTTAGCGCTATTTGTTGATTAAGTTATGAAGTTGTGCGCTCATTTTCAGTGTAACCCGGTTAGCTTTTGTGCCATTTATGTTTAGACTTGTCATTAATCATCGAGTGTGTGTCCTCTTGTTTAATGCTTTTTTGTACTATAAATGTACCATAAGCTGTTCAATAAACTTGTTAAACTTGTTAAACTTGTTAAACTTGTTAACTTGTAGGACTATATCTCATTTGTTTCAGAGCGTATTTTGTTTTCACATGATTAAAAAAATATACCTATCAATGTCCACTCTGTCCTGTTGACATTCTCAAAGTGCAATGTTTATTTTTGGTCATCTTTGCTTTCATTGCATATGAAGATGCCACTGGTTTTTTTTGAGGTTTTTTTTCATTGTTGGCTATAGAAGGTTTTGCATCTCTCATTAACTTATCCAGGGGTCCCATGCCAAAATACTCTCTGAACATGTTGTTTAGCTCTTCCTCCAAATTTTGACACGAAGAAAAATGCCCAAAACCAGTTAGATTTTGAGAACGTAGGCAGTGAAGCAGGCTACCTAAGATTTTCACTCAGTAAACAGGGTAACTTTACCCAGCTAGCAACAACCACGAAGTTTATACTTCAACGCCTAAGCCTTATCTATTCTGAGTCTACAAATGTATTTGCAACTATCTAAGCCTTTGAAGTTTAAATCCAACCCCTTTCCCCCTCCCCATGGCCAGTTTCCTGATTTTATGATTTTATAGGGACTATTTAAATTGTATATTTTTTTTGCCAGGTGCTATTGGCATCTTTATACCTGAAATCTTCTGTCATTTGAAGGATTTACTTCAGACTGAGCATGATCTGTGATAGTTTGGTCTTCCTAAAGGAACTTCCTCATGTTTGAGAGTTAGTCACCCCTATCTTCTGACAATGATAATAATGATGATGAGCACCAAATTTTTCGTCTCTTTCCTATTTATCACGTCGTGATGCGTGTTCGTCTGATTTGTTGATGTAATGTCGTGATCATGTTGTATTTAACTGACACACTATGTTTGTTCCTGGTGAGGGACCATAATTTAACATTTAGTACCAAACTTTTGGAGCGTTCGCATCTATTCTCATCGTATTAAAAAAGAAAATTCTTACGTAAAGATGATGATAAAGATGATGATAAGAGTGGCTGGAGGTTGCGTGGCAGTAAGAGTATACGTGTTTGAGATAGTGAAAGTAAATACACTGTATCACGGTTTTGCGTATTGTAGAAAAGAAATTGGTGTATTATTGCTTAGTCCTGATCATCTGCCCATCTTCATTGTTTATGGTCGCCTTTGTTCCGTTCGATGTTGGATATTTGTGTCTGTTCAAGCTTTTTAATTTTCATGGCTATTGACCAGTTGTTGTTTTTTTTCTTCTCTTCTTATGCCATTTTATTCTTAGTTCATTGATTTTCTGCATCTGCAGAAGGACGCCAGTCTGAAAATTTATATATTAAATTTGTTAAATTGTTATAGTTGTTTTTTTCTTTACTTATCTATATTTAGTGCGGATAAATGTTTTGCTAATAGTGATGTTAAGTGTGATGGTGGTGGTGATCTATCTGTCGTAATATTGACAGAGATTGGAGACGTACACTTTTTCTTTACTTCTGGGTGATCTTTCCCAGTCTAAACTTTGATGTAAGTAAACAGATAATCAACTTTTTTAACTTTATTCTTTCCTCACAGTGAAGAGAATCAGATACATGTACTTATATTATATTTCGTGCATAGCTGAAAATGACAGCCTTCTTTCTTAAGACCCTGCAGCGATTGCACCGTGACAGAGCAAACGACAAAAACAAATAAATAACAAACAAACAAGAAGAGACCTATGACTGATTGCATATAGAGAAAAGCAAGGAGACAGGGACTTACGAGATGCCTTTATCACATCCTTATGTATTGTATACCTCTCTGTTCCTGATATCTCAGCACAGTCAACTCGGTTTTATTGTAACTATACGGGGAAAGAGAAAATTGAGATACAAAAAAAAAAACGCCCTGGTTATCCATGACTTTTATATTTAAATGATACATTATTACGAGGAAAATGTTGCAATTAATCGGAGGACACTATTATCCGGATTGCTATTACTTGAGGTAGACTGTATAAAGCCTAAGTACACTCTTTTTACAGGTATCCAAAAAGTATGCTGAGCTCGTGGTTTTTGGCTAGGCAGACTAGTTTAAGTTACCCCTGTGGACAAGACAGTGATTGCCTGTAAATCTATCGCCAGGTCGCCTGTAGCCAGCTTGAGCAGCTATACAAGGAAGTTCATTGAGGTGCATTGTATTGGCTGAAGTGAGCTGAACTGAACTGAACGGAACTAAATTTCCAGCAATATTTTATATACAATAATGTGAAAAGTAAACGAAACGGCAAAGCAAAATCGTTTAGGAGCGAGAAAGGAAAAAAAAAACATGTAAAAAAAAAGGGGGGGGAGGGGGGGCAGCAAGGTTTTGGTGGAAAACTAAATATCTCATGGCCTTCAGTTTCAGGAGTAGGTGCAAAAAGGATGCATTTGAATATGCCATTGGTGATGTCTAAATTCTTTATATATATAATATTTATTTACCTGGTTGTAAAGAGAGGACCTGCCCAAGATAGAAGGCAGTTAAGATTTTTGTCCCAGTGTACAGGTAAATCCGCTTATCAATGCCTCTTCATTTTTAATTGCGTGGTGAAGAGCCGTATGTTTCGGAAGTTCGGCCACTCTTCAGAGACGTACAAATAGTTGAGGTTAGCACTCTTAGAAAGGAATGTTCAGTCGCCTCCTTGTGATGTCATGACCCTAACAATGTCGTTTGACATCAAAATATTTCAGTTTCGCAAGTGTCGAGTCACAAAGGCATACAAATCATATTACTTCTTTCGTTCCCTTGGGTTAACGACTCCTTACAGGCTGCAGAAGGCTAATTGTTTTTATTTTAAAAAAAAAATGAACTACCAGAGTCAATAATACGTAGCAGAACAAAAAATCTATCATTTAAACGGACTGTGTAGAGATAGTCCAGTGTGCTCGATTTCGCAGTAAGTCAACCCTTTCCCTAACCCATTTTCTTTGTTAAACAATGACAAATGCTCACTCATTTACGGCGAAATCAAATTCGTCCAGATAGTCATATAAAATGAAACCACACTACAAAAGTAGTGAAATTTTCTCAGCCCTGAATTTGTAAAGGCAGTGTTTCTCAATGGCTTCGGTGAATTTTATTTGTGCGGGCCTGTGATCTGCAAAAGGAAGGCCAAATTTTTAACCCCTTTTCATCTAAATTCAATTTGTGAACAATCCACACTTAGAACCTCCAGTGTAAACAGGGTATAATCTGAGCACGGTGATTGCACCAGATTGGAGACCAGCCTTGGCCATCTAGGAACGTTTCTGATGTTCGAAAAGAAACTTTTGTTAAATGGCTTAAAGAGGATTTTCCAGATTGGCTCCAGTAACTTATATACAGAGCGCATGTTCTGCTGCAGAAAATTCCGCAAGCTACACATACCTGAATAATGTCAAATGTTTTATATCATCCTCTTAAGATTTGGGCGCAGCAAAACAAAACTGAAGTAGAATGCAAGATGAACATGTCACATGTTACGCTCTGTGGCAAAGCATATGCTGATAACTGTCGGCCTAGAGCTCTTATGTACAGTTATCTTTCCTGAGAAGTGGTGATTATCTGAAATGTCTCAGTTAACCAAACCCAAGATAACAGAGACGGAGATAGTAGGTTAAAAACAAATCACTGAATGAAACGACTTCAATCAACAAGTTATCTGAATATGTAGTTATGTTAAGTTGATAACACAGTAGTCGACGCTGCACTGTAATATTAGTCGTGGAAGTTAGACTAGAAAAGACTCTATAAATATGAAGATTATGCCAAAGTTTTCTCCACTGTTGGCTACATGAATTCACCCCCCCCCCCCC
>JAWQUT010000945.1:67903-91483 GCA_033807755.1 Ellobium chinense
AGAGAGAGAGAGAGAGAGAGAGAGAGAGAGAGAGAGAGCAGTAAAATCTTAATAAAGGTGCTATTTCTTACACTTGCATGCCTCTCAAATTGCTTTCTTTATACAACAAGGTGATTAGATGTGCTTCTTTTCCACATTTAAATTTACTTATGCACATCTTTGCTATTAGAATGAGTAAGTTAATTCTGTTTTGTATTGTTTTGCTGATATGTTTTCGTGTCTCAGTTCCTAGAATAACCTCTCTTTCTTTTAGTAGTATACATTTGCCTGTCCAAGCATTGATTATCTTTGCAGCTTCCTTCCACATGGGTTGTACTTTCTGACAATAAAAAAAGAAATGTTCGATAGTATCCAGTTCTTTACACCACTGGCATTGTTGACTATCTCTAAGTTGTAGTTTATGTAGGAGAATAGAAGTTGGGTAAATAGTATGAATGATTTTCCACTGTAAGGTTCTTATTCTTACTTCTTTCGTTACTTCAAAAGCCATTTTCCAGTGGCCTTCAGAGACTAACACATCAAATTTTCGATGCCATAGTGTTAAGATATGTGGTGCAGTGTAAGCATCATTTACTATTAGTTTTCTAATATCTTTCGTGTCTAGGTTTAATATATTTTCATTTTTAAACAACACAGTTCCTTTATCCGTATTTGGGGCTATGCCTTTAGCTTTATAGTGGTGATAAGCATGTCGGACAGCATTGTATTCGAAAATCAAGTTGGCATTGCTTCCCAAGATTTCTTATGCTTGCTCAAAGGTCAGAAGATCTCCATTGTATAATAAATCATCAATATATTAATTAATTCCAGCTTTTGCCCAAGTTCTCAGATTGAGTACTTTTCCCTTGTATGTTATGTGTATATTATTACATAGATATGGGCTGATAAGTTGTCCTGTGTCTTTACCTTTCCTGTGCTTTATCCGTGTTTGTACTACTGTTTTCCAAAATGATACTGGAATGGCATTTAGATTTCTTGGTTTGTTTTCTGTGCATATGTTTGCCTCAAAGAACTTTAGACCACCAATTTCTGTTAAGACATACTTTGGAATCTGCGCCCATTTATGGTTTTGTTTCATAATAATCTTTTTAATCCATTTAATGTACAAGCTATCTTGCATATTCAGTAAGTTTATCATACCGAGTCCCCCTTTGTCTTCACTAGAATAAACAGTTGTTCTCTTTACTTTTTCGAATGCCTTTTTGTTTGAATGTTTCTTGTATTCATTTCTTCATTCCGTCCAAGGGCTTTCGAACTTTGTGACGGTAACAGTGCAGCTGTACATCTCGAGGTCATTTTCTATTATTTCCAACTACGCCTGGGGACCTCAAAGACTGGACAATGGTTGGACTGACCGCTCGGCTTCGGCCTGTATCGCTGGCTGCTTACAAAGGTAATCATTAATTAAGCAGCTGCTGCTGTTAGATGCGATGGGGCAAGTTGGTTAAAGAAATTGTGTAAATTTATAAAGATTATCTTGAACAGTGTTCAGAATTGTTAATGGCGTACAACATGCAGAATTAATGTAATCTTTACTATGTTAAGAACGAATCCTAACAAAGAACCCATAAATCAATCTACCATGGGGCCCAGACTATTACATTACCGTTACTAAAATCAATCGGCGCTCTCAAAACTCGTGCAGCGACAAGTTTAGATGTCAACATAAACGCTCACCCACGTGGCTCACATCTTACCCAGGTTTAAGCTACCGATAACTCACATTGTTTTCCCAACCCAGGCAGTTTTATCATCGATTTTGCCAGTAGCTCAAGATACTAACCTTTGACCTTGTCTGGTGTTCAAGGTACCCTATCAGAAGTCACAGCGTCGTGTACAGTTCAATGACTAGACTGTGTATTCCGGGAAGCTGGATGAGCCAGAAAGAGGCGCCGCCAAGCTCGGCTGAAGGGGACATCTACACTGACCATTGGTGTGACGCCAGTCAAGGTTTTACCCTGCATATTAATGGAAACGCCTCTGTCTGCATTCTCTATAGTTCCGCCAAGATGGACTTCGCCGAAGCTCGGGCTTTCTGCGAGTCTCGACAGGCTTATATTGTTACCGTGAAGAGTATCGAGAAATTGGAGTTGGTTTGTCAGCTTGTTCTTGGCGACGTTTACATTGGTCTCACGGACATTGAGGAAGAGGGCAGATTCGTATGGATTGTCGATGGACAAGAAATCGATCCTACCCTGAAAGCAACATTGTTTGCGCCATTAGAACCAAATGACTATAATGGTGAGGAAGATTGTACCATAAAATCGTCATATAACGAACTCTTGAATGATGTACCATGTCAGTTAAAGTATGTTGTTGCCTGCGAGAGAGCCTTGTAATCATGATTACACCGATCCAGATTCAAAGACAAGACTTCAGACATTATACACCGGGACAGCAAAATTACTTGTTTCAACGGGTTCTTGCCCACGCTATCAAGTAGAAAGAATGCTATCAACAGCTTTCTCATTGTTCAGCCTACAGCTAGAAGAGGAGAACAACTTCCGTCTGAATAAGCTTAGCAGGACAAGCCCATCAAGACCAAACCTACCAGGACAAGTCCACCATGTCAAACTCACAACGACAAACCCTCCAGGTTAAACTCACCAGGAAAAACCCACCAAGTCAAACTTATCAGGACAAACCCACCAGGACAAGCCCACCAGGACAAACCCATCAGGACAAGCCCACCAGGGCAAGCCCATTAAAACAAGGAGCAGTTGTAAAATGAAGATTTCGTCAACATTCAGGCAGGGTTGTTAATGCGAGTACTGTACTTGTAATTGTGCTACAAGTACTGGATATGTCATTTTTTTAGCGAGTAGAGTAATTAATTACTTTTTTTTAACAGAGTAGCGGCTCAGTACTTAATTAATAAAAACAAATCTGGTAATGAGTACTTGAAATTTCCGCAACTTTTTTTTTTTGGTTTCTTCTGCAATCGTTCAAAGCAACTAATAAGGTTTCCAGATAGTTTCCGTCAGCAGTTTGGATTTCTTACTCTTGCAGATTTCTTTGTTTATTCAAATGATCACGGCTATCAGGTCAAGCTTACTCTTGACTATGGACTAGCGGGTGATAAGTTATGAAGATTCCTGTGCACCAAATTTTTATAAAACCTTTCCTCCAGCCTCATCAATCTCTTCTCATATCTCCAGGTGCGTAGCGAGGGTGAAGTTTTTGATAATCTGGTACTTATATCCATTTGCTCATTAAATTGATTTCGTGCTATCATATGTTGCATAATACATGTTATTTTCTATTGCATCAGGCCCTTCTTTTCTCTGCCAGAGTAAACGTCAATCCTTGACCGTCTGAATCATTAACGATGCTTTTAGGCATGTGAAGAAAGATACTATCGTTACGTCTTTATCAACACCGTAATTTCACATTACAGTACACGTAATACTATAACTATGCCAGTGTAACGTAAACTTAGTGAAGTTATCATTAAACGGCGATGACACTGATCAAACACAGCGGCGAGACATTTTTACTTTACAAAGAAAATAAAACCGGAAATATTGAGATTTCCTTCCGCTACTTCATCTAAAAGAAGCACTGAGAAGACCAAAGGTTTTAGAAAAGATTCCCATTTCACAAAGGAGATTAAAAACGCTATTCCTCATGCGCTCTGAAATGTTCAGATATTTAAGGCGCTATCTAGTCTAGAACACCAGCCTCTCATCACCGAAATAGGAAGAAAAAAAAAACGGTAGTCGTGCTTGGAAAGGGCCTTATATTAAAAGAAAAAAAATAGGTATGCAAATTTTTCTCTCAGATTATTGGCTATTTTCTTTTTAAGCTTCTGTCTTTATATTTCCTTTGGATGCAATACATTTTACATAGACAGTAGCTCTGTATCTGTGAGATAATGTACAGGCTTTCAGATTATCAGTGAAGAAAGCTAAGCTGACGTTGAGAAAGTCGTAGTGCCAACGTTTGTAAATGGCTCATAGGTGGAATAGTAGGAGGATGATGTTTGTACATTATAGAAAACCTTTAGGACTAATTGAATCGTATTAGACAGGTACGGTAATGTATCGGTTGTCTCGGATTCATGAATTACATGGACGCTATAACCCTTCCATACCTCAGTTCCTGTCTCTCCCCATCTCGTTTTTGCTCCTCAAATATTGATGACTAGACGCTCTATTCACTGTTATTCAATTGAGCGTCTTTCGCATTTACCACGCGGAAGGTATCTTTTTTGTTTTCTTTCTGATTTACACAATGGGCATTTTATCTCATTCGATGAACCGTTTGAATCGAATTCGGCAATCAGAATGAAATAGCACTCCTCCCTTCAGCTCAGTATGCCTGCTCAATAATGATTTAGCTAGTGTGGTTTTGTCAAAGTGATGATGATTCGGATTAAGGGCTTTTCAAAGCTGTCGCGATCCACCCTTGGTCTTGGAAAGATTTCTTTTTAGCTTGAATATACGATTTGGTCTCTTAATACGCCATACTGACGGCCTAAAGCGAAGACCAATGTACCGTTAAAATTGAGAACCAGGGAGGACAGTTTCTATTCGCCTTGATCCAACAAGAGGAGGCGGCAGCGTGGCAGTATGGTGTGTGAGTCGTTCTCAGAAACGAAGACTGTCAAATCTAAGATCTGTTTGTTTGACAAGTGATTTACGTTGTGATGTGCGTGAAAAGACACCTGACTTCGTTTTACTTGCTCGATTCAAGTATAAAGGAGTACCTGGCTTTAGAGCTGGGGGAATTAGAACGCTTCACAGCAAGCGACCAACAATGAGTTTGTTATGTGTTTCAGTTGTAATAATATTATTTACACGTATTAACATGTATGAGGAGTATTGTTCTATGCGTTTGTATTATAAATGAGATGTATAATAACATTGCATCACATACAATACAGGGATAAAGGGGCAGAGGTGCATCGACCCTTCGCTTTATCAAACGCGTCGTTCATACATTCATGTCATCGCAACCTGGTTGGTTGTTTTGATTTTTGTGCTAAAGATTGCATACATTTTAGACAAGACAGAAGAAGAAGAAGAAGAAGAAGAAGAAGAAGAAGAAGAAGAAGAAGAAGAAGAAGATGAAAAAGAAGTAGAAGAAGAAGAAGAAGAAGAAGAAGAAGATGAAAAAGAAGAAGAAGAAGAAGAAGAAGAAGAAGAAGAAGAAGAAGAAGAAGAAGATGAAAAAGAAGAAGAAGAAGAAGAAGAAGAAGAAGAAGAAGAAGAAGAAGAAGAAGATGAAAAAGAAGAAGAAGAAGAAGAAGAAGAAGAAGAAGAAGAAGAAGAAGAAGAAGATGAAAAAGAAGAAGAAGAAGAAGAAGAAGAAGAAGAAGAAGAAGAAGAAGAAGAAGATGAAAAAGAAGAAGAAGAAGAAGAAGAAGAAGAAGAAGAAGAAGAAGAAGAAGAAGATGAAAAAGAAGAAGAAGAAGAAGAAGAAGAAGAAGAAGAAGAAGAAGAAGAAGAAGATGAAAAAGAAGAAGAAGAAGAAGAAGAAGAAGAAGAAGAAGAAGAAGAAGAAGAAGATGAAAAAGAAGAAGAAGAAGAAGAAGAAGAAGAAGAAGAAGAAGAAGAAGAAGAAGATGAAAAAGAAGAAGAAGAAGAAGAAGAAGAAGAAGAAGAAGAAGAAGAAGAAGAACAACAACAACAACAACAACAACAACAACAACAACAACAACAACAACAACAGAGTCAGAGTTAGGTAAAGATAATACACTGACTGAGAAAGACAGAGATGGTAAGAAAGATGGAAAAGAGACAGGCACATACAGACATAGTTTCCCTGTTACGCGGGTCTCTGTATTAAGAAGATGATGAACAATATTCATGACATTCTCAAGATATCATAAGGAATAAGTTAATTTAAGAAATGTTTATCAGAATAATGATTTTATAATTCGTGAAAATAATATTATAATGCGCTTCCCTTGACACATTTTACACATCTGCAAATAGTAAACAAAGATAACGCCCTTTAAAATGCAACCTTAATTAAAATGTTAAAGGAAGATTGCACCGTCCTACAGACCATATTAAATCATACGATTTCCTATTATTCCAATAAAACAGTCGTTCAAGTGTCTGTCATAATGATATAACGCCTCTGCTGGCTCCAGACAACCCACAGGATTACATTATCCAAAGTCCGAATTGTTATAACCACTGCGCGCGTGGCGGCCATAAGCGTACGTCAAATACGTTCTTGCCACATGGCCAAGCTGTCTAGCCAGTGCGCTGCGGACGGGTGATAGCATGTTGGTATGAATGTTTTAATTCCTCTGTGAACAGTAGATATACCAAACGAAATCATGCTGAGGCAATAAAAGTGCAGAATACTTTTTTCTGGCTTACACTATCAAACTTTACATTTGAATTTGGAATACCAGAACCTTAATCAAAGCCGAATAATACATTGTCAGGTAGAGGTATCTGTGGCTGCTGGAACGTAAGTGACGTCAGCGTTTTTGCCACAGGCTTCTGCTGATCGGGGAAGGGGAATAATTATGGACGTAAGGGCTAAACCCGGTAACTCTAGCTCTCCTTATTGCGTCATATTACATACGCGCACTGTAACAGAACGATGCTCTTTCTTCGCAAAATTGACTCGGTGGGCACCATAGATATTTTTTAGAGAGAAAAAGTATTGAAAAACGGGAAATTATTTTTGACGTGCGTGTCCTACTTTAATTATGTAATCAAGGGGTTTTTTGCCATGGAACCATTTTTTTTTTTACATTTTCCTCTCTCAGCTAAATTAAAATACTAACACTAGTCAATCATCCATTGACCAATTAGAGCGTTCACCAGTTTTGCGCGCACTAAATTCTTTTATTCATGTCCATAAGTCTATAAATGGTAGTGTCGAGTCGTTTTTTAAAAACATTTCGATTACATTTAATTTTTGTCAACGAAATTGAATCCGAGCTTCTCTCTAAGTCAATACATACGAGTGGTGTGTTGAGAGTGGGCAAACAGAAAATTCCGACTCCGACAACTGCATCGAACGTTCCCTTCATGTGTTAAACTGATATTCAACTGCCGATGAAACCTTTAAGATTTGCCCCAAATTCTTCTGCCAAGTCTATGCATTTCACGCATACAAGATGCGCCTTTTTCCTTCTTCTTCTTGACAAACTAAAAGAAACCTACGTCCGAATGTTGCAACACCTGAAAACATTTTGTGTGAACATGCATAATACGCAATTCGACATTAAATTCCACAATTCATCTCGACTTTGAAATATCCATGATTTCGATAGTGAAGGAAAGTTTTCCAGCAGCAGAAATGAAAGGTTGTCAGTTCCACCTCGGACAAGCTTGGTGGAGGCAGATCCAGAAATTAGGTCTCCCCTCCAGTTACAAAGACAAGGACTCCCCTACTGGATCTTGGCTGAAGCAATGTTTTGGATTGCCCGCCTTACTCGCTTCAGAAATAGAGGACTGCATCGCATTTACCTTCTGCGCAGATCTTTCGGATGATGAACAAGTGTCCAAGTTTTCTGACTACCTTCTGAATAACTACATTACACAAAATGCTATGTTTCCTCCTGCTATGTGGACGTACACGCCTGATGAAACCAAGCAAACAAATAAAAGCTGTGAAAGCTTTCGCTGTCGTCTCCCACAGCAATTTACCAGTTGTCATCCCAATATTATATTTGAATGGCTGGAGAGAGTGAAAGACGAGCAAAGCAGAACAGAACTGAAAATTAAAGCGTCTACAAGAGGATTAATATTGACCAGAAGAGAAAAAAATATCTGCTGTCTCTCCAGGCGTCCATCAGTCTTTCCCGATTGTCTCCGGTCTTTTCCGGTTGTCAATGATCTAACCATATGGCCTAAATAGGAAACTCTTTTACTCGGAAAACGAGGCAACAGAAGATCTTCAGAGAAAGATATCCCCGTCTAACAAGTGTTTCGGCCCTTTGACTTCCTGACACTCTAAAGGGGCTGGGCCACACTTGGGTCATGACTCCCAAGTATCCTTCTGTTGATTTTTTCCCCGCCTGGGGAGGGATTTGAACCCTCAACCTCCAGTTCCTTAATTCCTTGCTTCATTTCATCTCTGCCACCATGAAGCCATAGTGAAAGTTGCATTTTAGACTTAGTGTGCAACATTCCACTGTTCACTACGCTTGGTCCATACCCATGATGAGCTTTTTTCCGCAGTCTCTGCCAGATCCTTCACAGTACGTGATGGCGCCCGTCCTCGTATTCCGAGCAATTTGAGTAGGTCGAAGACCGAGGTGCTCATCGTACCCCTTGCCCCTACTTCGACAGCTATTTCTCTAGCCGTTATTTCTGCTCTTCTTAGTTCGAGAACAAAGTCGCAACAATCACGGATAATACACTTGTTTTATATATCTATCTGGCCCAATTCCTGTTCTCTTCTCTAGAAAAACAATCAAAAATTATAACTCGTAAAAGTAAGTGAAAATGTAATTAAAAAGTAACTAGCTACTTTGAAGTAATCTGCTTGTAGTCAGTTACTTTTTTTTCCGGAAAGTACTCTATTCGTAGTAAATTACTTTTTGCCCAAAAATAATCTTCTCGTAATTGATTACTTTTTAGAAGTAGTTTTAACAACCCTGCGTTCAGGCTACTTTAAAAACGTTACAGAAGCCTTATTTTGACATTTGACCTCTTTAGCTAGTACTATATCGTAGAATAATTGCTTCTTCACTGTATTGCTGTCGAATATCATGTAATGTAAAGTACTCACGTTAATAGATTTATTTTTTTTAAAATGCTGACTACCACGCAGGCGTAGCGCCTACCATGTATTCATCACAGAGGAAATAACTGCCGCTGGCGTAGGGAGATTACTGTCAGAGTTTAGAAGCCCCGCTTGTCACAGTCACCGAGAACTTGTGCATTAACGATGGGATTTCTTACCAGAACGTTAACTTTGCATGTTGAACACTACAAAGAGTACATTCACCACCGATTCACAATGTAAGTCTTAATTACAATGGTAAGAAATCCCACCGTCAATGCACAAGCTCTCAAATATCACAACGAGAGATTTCACTAAGAAAGAAAGTAAATAAGCTGATTTTCTACCGCAAGATACATCATCATGAACAACAGACACCCTTTTGTTTTCATTCTGGCTTTGTCATAGAACACTGACGGCTTACAAAAAAAAACAAAAACAACTTAGGCTATTACTTGCTTACTAACCCTTGTGATGTTACATACTGAAACACAGCCACAGAAGAGCATGATGATGAGTTATCTTGACCCAAACCGTTCAAGTTGTGGCTCGTGTCATTACTGTACTAACAGCACTGAAGAGAAGACAATCACAACTGATAGAACACGTAATAATCAGACAACAAGTAGAGCATCTGATACCAACTGGACATCTAAATGGTAAACGAGGCAGGGAAATATTATGGGGGAAAATCACTCTCACTTTTTCTCAGTCTTATTCTTTCTGTCTTTCTTTCTCTCTCTCTCTTTTTCTCACTCACTCACTCACTCACTCACTCACTCACTCCCTCACTCACTCACTCACTCACTCACTCACTCACTCACTCACTCACTCACTCACTCACGCACGCACGCACACACACTTACTCACTCACTCACTCACTCACTCACTCGCTCACTCACTCACTCACTCACTCACTCACTCACTCACTCACTCACTCACTCACTCACTCACTCACTCACGCACTCACTCACTCACTCACTCTCTTTCACTCACTAACATGTAGCTTTACGTGCAACCAGATTCTGCCAATTGCTCAGCGAGATTGGTCTGAAAATTGCAGTGCCCTGGGCAAATGAAGATCTATTTTATAGTTTTCATTATGTTTTGTGTGTGTCTGTGTGTGTGTGAATGTCATTTCAAGGCTAAAAGCTTCCTTTCTTGGAATTGAATTGTTTTCATTCTAAAACTTAAAGGGTGGCTGAGCTGCTTGGCATTGTATAGTGTGGATGTCGCCTTTTTAGGTTGCAGGAGCCTAATTGGTAAAAAAAAATGGACTATCCGAGTCGATAGTAGCAGAGTATAAAATCTGTCCTTTGGACAGATTGTGTAGAAATAATCATATAACATGAAACCACACCGCAAAAGTGGTGAAATTCAGTTTTGAATTTGTAAAAAAATAATTGTTGCAGGCAGTGTTTCCAATGGCTTCAACGGATTTCATTTGTGCGGACCTGTGATCTGCAAAAGAAGGCCAAAATTTTAACCCCTTTTCATGTAATTTAAAATTGTGAATAATCTAACCGAAGGATCCCCACCGTAAACAGTATATAATTTGAGCACAGTGATGGCACCAGACCTGCAGACTAGTCTTGGCCATCTCGGAAAATTCCTGTGGTAAGAGAAGAAATTTTTATTAAATGGCTCAAAGAAGCTTTTACAATTTGGCTCCTGCTTTAAGGCTTTGATCAGTCAGGTAAGTTTTTTTATTTTCTGTATTGCTTGCTTCGATTTACCTTTTTTACAAGCTTTAAATTAACTGAATCAAACTGAATTGAAGTAAAAATGAATTGATGGCATGGCTTTATTCCACGGCTAGTAGAAAGGCCAGAACGTATCATCAGAGTATTCGGTGAGCTAATGTTTATGCATTATTTACACAGGAAACTACCATG
The DNA here is from genome assembly GCA_033807755.1 of Ellobium chinense. Lineage (NCBI taxonomy): Eukaryota > Metazoa > Mollusca > Gastropoda > Ellobiida > Ellobiidae > Ellobium > Ellobium chinense. The sequence continues at coordinate 78,499 of JAWQUT010000945.1, forward strand.
AACCTAGCAACGCCTAACACCGATGTGAGAGCCCCTGAGGTTTTAATTCTCACAAAATCCCCTCCATCTCACCTCGGGCGATGAAAATGTTTGTTGTTGTTTTTTTTTTAATCTCCAGTTGCCGGCTCTCGCGCTAGAGAATTAGAAACCTAGTCTGGTTTGCCCCATTGAACCAATAACTTGTTTTGTCTACGGTCAATTATAGGAAATTCCACAATCATCAGGCTTTCTTTAATAGTTGGCAGCTTTCAATGAGCTTAATAAAAGTCTTGTTTAAGATATAGGTTTTTCATTTCGTTTTCGAGTTATGAAGCGATACATCGAAAGACTAAACAAGCTTCTCTCAACGACAAGTGCTCTGCACTGAAGACCACACCGAAACCGAAGTAAATGACCAAACTTCAGGTTAACAGTGCAAAATTAGGAAAGAATACAGGCAAGTTCCCATTCTGCAAAGGACAGATGTTTTTCTCTTCCTAAGGCATATGATCAGACCCTCTTTTCATCCAAGTAGGAATCTGTAACCCAGAGGAGGAACTTTCCTATTCGTTGGTCACTGTCGTGGTAGCCGGGACATTTACTGGTGTACAACTCGGCGTAGTTCTCAACTGCATCGTCCCCTTGTTATAATAAGCAAAAAACGAGATAGGCCAGCAGACGATTAGTACAGACGGTTTGCGCATGCGTCTCTACCAATCGTCTGCTAAATTTTCTCGCTTTCTGACGTCACACAACAAGAATAATAGAGCGTAAGCAGGGTGAAAATCCTGATATTTCCGCTGTGTTTTTTCATCAATGGTCCGGTGAAAGGAATATGTACACGATTTACAGTACTTGAAAGAAAGTAGACTGTGAATTAAAAAAAAAAAAATAGGCCTTTTTTTTTTGAGGCTGTGAAGAAAATATCTACATCTGTCCCTTTAAGTGGATAGGTGAAAGCTAAGGGGAGATTCGATCGGCGTTAGACATAGCACGACATGACTGTCTATTCTGCACTTTAGGCCGGTGCCAACCCCGGTTTGAGATGCAGTCACAGGTTAATATTACATAATCAAGTTCAAGTTCAAAGGTCAAGTCTTTATTAGGCATACGCCAAGCTCTTTGTTTCACACTTACACAGTGATAATCATTACAGAATAACATTTCCAAGAAAATGCAATAAGTACATTAATCATAGTCACATATATACTGAGTCCTAGTCTACTTCATTAATTGACTTTCTTAATGGTTTCTACGTTTTAGTTATTGGCACTTAGGCACCAGTTCCCTGGAGAACAGTCACTCAAGGATAAGTCAACAAATATCCTGAGAAATGGACACAAAAAAAAACCAAAAAAAAACCAGATGACGTAAAAAGACATGATGAGTCATAAAAATCTCAGTTAGTGCAGGCTCCTGTGGATGCTTGAAGTAAAACAGATTACAGTGTGTATATAAAAGCACTCAAACCGGTAATAATGAACTAAAAATAAAAGAGGTACGAAACTATACTGCAAATTTTAGAAAGACGATGCTTTCTTCATCGCATAAAGTGTGTAAACTAAAATGAATAACAGACGGCAAAGTAAAAGAATAGAGGGAAAGAAAATGTTGAAGATGAACAATTACTATACAAATTACTACTGAAAACAGTACTACAGGCAATTTTTAAGCCACCATGTATAACATAGAAGATAAGAGATTGTTACTGAATATTTTACAAAGCTAATGGAGAATAAAAATTCAAGACAGAATGTACTTAAAAGCACATAATATCTCTGTTATTAATAAAGATATTTTCAGTCTGTTTCCGATGAACATTCCTTGAAAATTGTTCTTTGTGATGGAATTAAAACTTGGAAAAAAATATTTTTGATGAAAATCGGTAGTGTATACCCATAACCCACCAATGACAGATATCGTGCGTTTATCATCAGGAGACATTTAGAACACATGATATCGTGCGTTTATCATCAGGAGACATTATAATGAAAACAGTATGTCATGCTATGATCAGTCAAGGCCCGGTACTGGAACACATGACATCGTGCGATCATCGCCGTAAGGGTTGAAAGTATTACCGAGTTACTGAACATGCATTTAAATCAAACAGGACGATCCGATGTTATCGAAGAAGGGAGGGTCTAAATTCTGGCCGAGGGAGACAAGCATAATCTTGACAGGTCTGGAAGGAAGCTCTCCGGAATTTTTTTTTCCGAAAAACAAAGCCAAAGGAGCAGTTTAGAGCCATTTCTAGCTGAAATTAGGTGAACATTTCTGTGACAAATTGTGTATTATTGAGGGTCAGTTTTAGGGAATGAAGGGGGGCGGAAGGGGGAGGGGGGGGGAGGAGAAGGTACAATACACATTCCAGAGCCTGTCAAATTTATATAGCGCGTCCGAGGATATGTCTATCCGAACATGTTGTTGTTGTTGTTGTTGTTGTTGTTTTTAAAGGAAGCAAGAAGAGCTATCTGGGGCCATTTGTAGCAGAAATTAGAGGACATTTCTGTCATAAGCTTTGTATCTTTAATTTCGATTTTATGACAAGAAACAAACAATCTGGACCGTCATTGTTTTTTTCGAATTTCACGATAAATGGATTTCATATTCCGTAGAAATGTTTGCAGACCATTAGATTACTGTCGATACGAATTTTCAACGGCGGAAGTGGATATATAATAATGTCTAGCATTTGAAATATGAAAAGCAACTGCATCATTGTTGAGACAGTATTGACAGCTATTTATAGGCGGAACACATCTTCCGACGATAACGAGCTGCGGCACAGCTGTTCAACACCTACACATGCGCAGACATGGTTTGCTCCTTGATAGTTTAGTCACGTGACCTTATTGGAGTCCGTACGAATATAATGAACTATGTGTCTTAATGTTTTCCGAAAAGAAAAAGGACGTAGGACTTGGATGGGCCTTTTTCCGATTGAGAAAGATGGGTTATGTTGGTTGTTTTTTTAAGTGCGTCAGTCAGGAAAATGCCAAATGTTATGTTCGTTAGTAATAAAGTTCTTAAAGGTTTGTCAAGCTCTTTTCCCCCGTTGTCTCCTTTGACTGTATGTCTGTTTGTGTGTCCTTGTGAGCATGTGTGTGTCTGTGTGTCTGTCTGTCTGTCTGTCTGTCTGTCTGTCTGTCTGTCTGTCTGTCTGTCTGTCGGTAACTCGGTCGATCGGTCCATCAGTCGGTCGGTCCGTCCGTTTGTGTATCTGTCCGGGTCTCTTTGTCTCTCTGTCTTTCTTTTTTCTCTGTCTCTTTTTTGCTCTCTCCCTCTCTCTCTGATTCGCTCGCTCTCTCTCTCTCTCTCTCTCTCTCTCACGCCTTCTCCCTCTCCCACTGCCTGAGCCACTTGGATCTCTCTTAATCGTCCCTGGGTCACAGACTCATGTAGTCTTGCTTGGTCTTAGCAGTACACCTACTCTTTCCTTTTCATGAACAATGCACTATTCTGGGACAGTGCCACTCTTTGGTGTCAGTTTGACAGACAGGCAGCTTCTGACGTAAGGGTCTGTACTTTTATTCAATTTTAATTTGAATTTTATCATTTAAAATTAAAGAAAGTCTATGTCTGGTGACATAAAAAAGTGTGTAATAAGTTTTTGGTATGTCACACGTTACATAAATCTGACCTTTGACCTGCTTACGAATACTTTGATTGAAAGCCTTGGAAACCTCTAGGCGGGCGTTATGTGACGTTGTTTCCTTTGTAACAATTTTCACTGCCGCGGGGTTTCCCTCTGCCTGGATTTTAAAAAAAAATATATTTCAGTTTGCCTTTCATATCGCTTGTGTTCAGTTAAACATCTAATTTAAAGTACTTGAAATGTCACAGTGTTTTTGTGGTCTAAAGTTTCATCGATGACTGTCCATTTTACTATTCAAAGAAATCCATTTTCTATATCATCGTGAAAGAAGCATCCCAGGACTGGCCTTAGCTGTTTTCTAATTAAATATAAAATAATGAGGGTTTCCTCTTTATAGTTTTTTTAGCTCCTCTCAAGAAATCAAGATTTTAAGCCCGATTTTTGGTTTGAATCATACAGAAATGCCCGTCTATTGACTGAATGAAAGTGTGTTCTGAGCTTTCGATATTCTCTTCAATTTTAATTTAAAACTTAGGATCGCCATTTAGCACGACTATTGGTAAAAAAGTTCTGTTTTCGAGACCTTGTTCAGTTTCTAGGAATTCGATATTACTTGTGACTTTATTGTTGTGCCTAAAATTTAATTCTTGACTAGATCGTAGAATAAACGGGTAGAGGACCATAGCTCAAGTGTGAATGACTATCCATTATAGCACCGCTACCACTTTACAGCCGCAGACAACTAGAATTGGACAAGTTTTTACTGCCTATAGCCAGGTATCCATTTTACAAAGGACTGGATTGATTGAAGATGCAAGTGAAACACTTTTCCAAAGACACTTCACAAGATTCCTAGATCCTGGACGAGAGTTGCAACCAATGTAAACGTCGCTATGAAAGCTAGTCTTCAGCGTCAGAGGTGGTTTGCCTTGTAGTGGCTAAGCCCATTACTTGTTTTTAAGGACTTTTTTAAAGCCAACTACTTGTTTCTGAAACAAATGTATTTAGAACTAGACAACCTTGTACTCCATCTCTTCATATTCAGACACGTAAGAAACACGTCAGCTGCAAATTCACTAAAAGTGCATGCATTTATTAAGAAAGGTAACAATATAGCATACAAAGCTATACAGCAAAAGCATACAAAGCTATTCACAATGTTATTCACATGTAATTAATCCCTTTAGGAGATGTCATATTACATAGAATGTTTAACAAAAAATACCAAATTCAGGTCAGGCTACTAGTAGAAAAAAAAAATAGTTATTTACGGATGGTTACATCTTGTTGTCAAAATATTTGAGTCGTTCTGACACGGGACGCAATAAGTGAACATTGCATTTTTAACGTCTCGCAAGACAGAGGCTCATCACTCCTCCTCCCACCCCCCTTCTTTTTAGTTTTTGCACTTTCATTATCTACACACCAGTAATTCTCCTGACCAAATATCTTGGTGAATCTGTACGTGCTTCTAACCTAATTGAAACGAGATTTGCTGGAGAAGAGCTATCTTCAAGGAAGAAAATGCTCTCAATTATCCGAAGATGAGCCTATTTGTCGCAAGACGTTATGATGAAACAATAATATACATTCAATTCCTCCTCTCCCCCACTTTCACACTGTTACAATGAGCTGAGGTTAAACAAGAATATTAATAGATGGATTGTGTCATGATTGAATCCACTTAAGATTAGAGTACTCTTTTAAGATAAGGCGCAACTATGCCAGTGAGTGTTTATGATTATGACGATGTAAGAGCATGTCCTTTGTAACATCCTTTATGACTGTCACAGCACTTCAAGTGACTATTCAGGCCAGAATGAGACAATTCTCGAGTGGAACAGGGGTCAGCCAAATGTCAAAACAAGTTTTCCTGTGTATCGCATGTTTGTCTTACAACAAATCTTAAAGAGAAAAGTATACGCCACACAGAAATAAATATCTTGGCGCTAAGACTGACCCTTGGTCCGCAGGATTTAAGCCTTATTTTGGCAACATTCTTATAGCACATAATTATGGTGACAATGAAATCTTATTGATGAGACCCGAGAAACTGAACAATCCATTAAGCGGAACAAATTATATATATATATGTACACACACACACGCATATATATGGCTCTTTTATATAGTCTAGGCCGTGGCAGTGTTTTATGAGAACATAGTAATGATAATTATGCAATTTCGTGATGCGTTCTATGTCCAAGTATGCAGTTATTTTGTTTATAAGCTGAATAAATTAAAATATTCACTTAATAAAATTTAAGTATGAATGATTTTCCAGGGCAAGAATTGCAGTTAAAAATGTAAATTTGGCCTAGGCCATGTTCCGTCAATCAAAAACAAGTGACAAAAATGACAAGTTTTTAATTTTTCAGCATTAAAAGCTTTGGTACCGCCAACAGGTAGAAAAAGTTTTGGTTTTCTTACGCTTGAGTATGTTGCGTTCATGAAAATAATTCAGGGTGGCCGAGGAAGGATGCCGAGTTGCATCTGAAATGAATCTGAACGAGTTTCATGAACACAACATACGTAAATTACTAGTGAGGCACAAATAACATTGTTGCACATATAATATTGAGGCACATAAAGTAAAGCATAAAAACTGTAGATTTAGTAGCTGGGCAATCCAGCATCTGCTAATTACTTGAACTGCTTGGAGCGAAAAGGATTCAACTTCTTGCCATATAAACCCTAAACACGCCATCCTTACTAAACTATAGCAAAAACAGCGCATCTAGGCTTTTCGAAATCAAGAGGGTTAACTCCTCTACACTCGAGCCAGCCAATTCGAGTTAGATCTACATCTATGTCCGTTTATCTAATTTACTTTAGATCTACATCTATGTCCGTTTATCTAATTTACTTAACCAAACAAACGTGTAAACATAAGAGCGATACTCATGACTCAAAAGCATCTATAGAAATGTCAAGGTGATCTTTAAGAGCATGATAACCGATATAAATGTTCATTGAATTCGTTGACTATTCAAATGCCAATATCCGCCTAATACATGTATTAAACTGGCTCGAAATATATGAATGAGGAGCTTAGTATTTCAGTATCAAGACATAACAGTAAAATTGTAAATAATTTGTGCATGTTCTTATAAAAGTACCTAAAGAATATTTTATTAGTCAATTTCAAGACTCAGACAAAAGAGGCATCTTGTCATGCACTATGCTTCCACCTTTGGACTCAGATGATCAGTGCCAGTGTTGGTGTTCATGGAAATCCGCCCAAAATTCCATGTAAAACTTCATGTTGAGGGGATGACGTCTCAGTATGCGAGACTAATTGAATATTGGGCGATCTTCATGGATACCATCAACGTTAATGACCATCAGATGCCTTGGTGGGAGCTCTTAACGTGGGGAGGGGGGGGGCATGGCATTAAAATTTTGACAACCACAAAGGGACTCATGAATCCAAGTACCATAATAAATAAGTTTAAAGATTCAATGAGGAAAAATTATAAGCAGTATAAGTGCCAGCTTTATAGACGTGTATGCGTAAATGAACCAGTCACCCTCTTCCATTAACCGTGAAACATCAATGGATTATTACTGAAGTCACAGCATGAATAGTATGTACTAACTTTACATGAGACTTCAAATAACAAGTCACTGGTGGCTCTTTGGTAGTTAGATAAACGCGAATGGCACATATGCATACAATGTCTTCTATAAAAGAGCAGATATTCGGTAGAAAAAGTTTAAAGACATTATGCTTTTATTTACTTTATGCAATTCTCGGGACTCAATGCTAGGATACAGAGTAAATGAGCATAAGTTTTATACAGTCAACATTGCAAATTGCTTTAATGTATTCAGTGCGATTATGGGGCAGCCACTGGACAAAATACAGCTATGTTGCTGCGTATGTCTGCAGTCCTGTTTGCGTGCTCACGTTGGCATTTGACGATAAACACAAGAGTGATGATCTGGAAAATCACCCAAATTCTGTGAGATGATTTAAGGGGATGGAGTATGCACAAAAAGTATGAATTTGGCGCAATTTTCATGATCACCATTGAAGTTATTGCCGTCAAATGTTGCCGTGAGACTACAACGAACAGGAACACAGCGACTGGGAACAATGTACACAAAATTACCCCCACAATGTGGCGTTAAGCACATATATTTAAAAATCATGATGGAACAGATCACTTAACCGAACCAAACAAATCATTTAGCCCATAAATAATTCAGTAAGACAGTTAACCAATGAACGATAAAAACCAATTCAAAACTAGATAATGAAATAACCTAAGGTAGATACAATCTTGAAAGATACAATGTGCCAAATGCCCATATATGTATTTTTTTAGGCAAATTTTTTTCATAGTAAAAAATGCGTTTTATAGCATTATTCTAAGTCCATCCATGCTCTTATTCCCCATGCTCTCACGCTGACAATGAAAGACAATGTTCAAGAAAGCCATTCAGGGAAAGAATAGGATTTATAATATTCTTTTTGAATTTCTTTCTTGGACACGCCTTAAAGATTTTATCATTGGTGAGAACATATCGAAGATGGGACTATAGACAAACCAGATATATTATATTTTGGGAAGTTCACATTACAATTAATGAAGCGTTGCAATACAGTCTACAGAACCAATGAACACATAAGGGGAGCGTCAGTCTACAAAATCAATGAACGTTTAAAGGAATCAATGGAAAAAGAGCATAAGTGCAAAAGAGTAGTCTTAAAATTTTACCAGTTAAGGTGTGATCTTGGATAGAGATACGTTTGCAACGTCTGGTGACAGCATTAGGAATAGTAATTAGATGAGAACACTTGTCTTTAAGACTTCAATTCCTGACGCGACCATCAGATGTAAAATCTTTCATCCATGAACAGACCTTAACCGGTAAACATTTAAGGTACTACTGGTCTGCATGTAAACACTTTAACTGGGTCCTTCATAAAGTACAAAATTTGTACAGCTGAAAATACACTACCCTTTCTATGACATATTCATGGCACCATGTAGCAATTCACAATTATAGTTACACTAGACAGGAGTACATGGCGTTACAAGCAAAGTATCTTTTAAAAATTACGCAATAAATCTACCTACCTACAATGTTTCCTCCAAAGCAGTCTTCCATACCATAACTTGATAATTTCGTTCTAAGAATTATTGTGAAAGTAAAGTACCCGTGGGGACTTGTTATATTAATGTGGAATACAGATGGATCAGAATATGCTTCATGTTACTGTACATGCACGTCTTCGTATATGTTCCATTTCAAGACAGAATTGATCACCCGATCCCACACAGAAAAGTCACAACTTCTAGAGTGCTTATGCCTGAGGCTGAAACTTGCGACTTTCCTGTATGGCGAAACTGGACCAACTCTGCATTCAAATGTGACACGTTAAATCTACACTGACCCTGACATAAATGAAGGTAAAAGTTCCACAGTAATTTAAAAAATATCCTTTATTGTTACTATCGGGTGTTGGCGAAGCGAAGTCTATAGCAACAGGTTATAAATCTCACAATCCTTGNCAAGTACCATAATAAGTTTAAAGATTCAATGAGGAAAAATTATAAGCAGTATAAGTGCCAGCTTTATAGACGTGTATGCGTAAATGAACCAGTCACCCTCTTCCATTAACCGTGAAACATCAATGGATTATTACTGAAGTCACAGCATGAATAGTATGTACTAACTTTACATGAGACTTCAAATAACAAGTCACTGGTGGCTCTTTGGTAGTTAGATAAACGCGAATGGCACATATATGCATACAAAGTCTTCTATAAAAAAGCAGATATTCGGTAGAAAAAGTAAAGACATTATGCTTTTATTTACTTTATGCAATTCTCGGGACTCAATGCTAGGATACATGCACGTCTTCGTATATGTTCCATTTCAAGACAGAATTGATCACCCGATCCCACACAGAAAAGTCACAACTTCTAGAGTGCTTATGCCTGAGGCTGAAACTTGCGACTTTCCTGTATGGCGAAACTGGACCAACTCTGCATTCAAATGTGACACGTTAAATCTACACTGACCCTGACATAAATGAAGGTAAAAGTTCCACAGTAATTTAAAAAATATCCTTTATTGTTACTATCGGGTGTTGGCGAAGCGAAGTCTATAGCAACAGGTTATAAATCTCACAATCCTTGTGTAATGAACCCTACTATAGAAATATAAACTGCATTTTCTCATAAACCTGTGTAAGTATAAACTAATTCATTCCACTCCTAGACTTTAAACAAAGTGCTGCTTCTGTCTTGCGCTGGGCTTTGCACTTTCGCCATCAGATGGTCAGTACTGAGCTGGAGTCCAGGGAAATCCACCCGAGATTCGGTGTGAAAATTACATTAAAATGATGTCTCAGTATACGAGACTAATATGAATATTGGGCGAGCTTCACAGGCCCCAACAGAGTTCATGGCCATCAGATGCCCCAGTGCGAGCACTAAACTAGTTGCATTACATCTGACGACCCCGCTCTTAAGCGACTCCTAAACCCATTATTACATATTCAAAGTGATTCCTCAAACCCCATTACTACATATTCAAAGTGATTCCTCAAACCCCATTACTACATATTCAAAGTGATTCAAACATATTACATATTGAAAGTGACTCAACATTATTACACATTTAAAGTGAATAAAACCCATTTATTACATATATAAATTATTAAAAGGCTCCGTGACAAAACATTCCTGGCTGCAGATAAGGACTTTCTTTAGTGTTAACTAGCCAAGTTCTGGTCATGAACAGGGATAAACGAACAACATCTGGTGAACACACAGAGAACTTTTTGGAAGTTGCAGTTGCAATACCTTAGTGGAAGAGAAGGGTTCTCCAGCGTTCACAAGCGGTGCAAGTTTCTCCGTGTCTTTGAAGAGACCCTGTCAGTTTCACATTAAAAGAACTCCTGCACTGTAACTGAGCACATTTGTTCATGAATCCCCTTCAAGTAATATATATATCCTTGATGTGGGCCCAAGACAATGGAACAGATAGAATTATAATTACTTTTATTAATTAGAAAATGTGAAAGTACTTTTTGGTGATTGCTAACCGCTTCTTTGGTTTCTAAAAACTTATTACAGATCGCCATGGCGCTGTTACATTTTCAAATCATTATTATTGACAATTAAATTACGTTTTACTTTAAATCTTACAAAGTGAACAAAAACATTGTATAAAGAACACGTGACAAGCTATTTAAAAGGAATTCAAGGGTCATCAATTTTAAATTTTCTTTGTTCTTAAGTAGGCACAGAAACTGGAAAAGATGGGAAGTCCATCCCTCATTATCTAAGAAAGACTAATGCTGAGACAACTTTGGGCAGAATCTTCCTCAACAGTGAAAATGCAAGATTCCGGGAGTTTCGCTTGTTCAGAATGGATTGATTTCAGTAAAAAGCAAAGTAATAGAGGAATTCGTGTAAATTAAACAACTTACAAACACCCGACACTACATTATCTCATTGTTAGCGATATAACTGAAATAAACCTTCAGTTTTTTCAGTAGTAAGGCACGTTTTAAATGAAATACTATTTCTACGTATTTACGTAATATTTCAAATCACTACAAGCGTCAACCATTGTTGCTGGTCAAGTATCAGCAGCCGTCCATTTACTAATAATGTCAATAGTAAAAGCCCCATAATAATTTCATGGTCTGATAATTCTACTGTTCTTTCTTGCGTTCCTTGATCCTGCCGTTCACTCCAGCGTTCCCTGAGAGACGACCTTTTGCCAGACTGCTGAATCCAATGATGAGAATGTCTCGGCTTCGTCCGCTTGAAAGTTGAAGAAAGTCGTCACGAGGCCCATTGCATCCGACGATCTTGCTGGGCCAGTGTTCGTGGTTGACATCACACCTTATCTTCATGACAGTCTTCCTTGCGCTCCAACCACAGGGATCCAAGGCTCGCATCCATGGAAAGAGAAAAGAAAAAGTGTAAGATTCATACTTGCCAAAATAAATTGGGACGAGATCTAGTTGGGACACTTTTTGAATATGCCTGTTACTATTACATATAGCTTATTAATTAAACAATATCTGAATACCTACCGAAAACTGCATCCTGCTATCGTATACCCTCTATTTAGGCAGTTGTTAACCAGTACATATAGGACTGCTTTGACTGAGAAGCACAATGAGGCATAATGATAGTTTTGATACCGAAATAGATGCAACAACTTGTAGACTAAGAATACCACTAAAAGCTCTGCAAATGATAGTCCTGGAAGTTAAATGACCACGGCAGGCGCTCAAGAATCACCCGACATGGCTAAATTGTAAGTAGTTTAGCTAACCCCAAACAGCAATATAATTTATCCATCCTTTATTCATCAGGTCCACATCAAGTAAGAAGAGTTAGAAGATAAAACGGCACTGGCTGCGCGACTGTTAATTCCCACTATCAGTGTATTTACTTACGTGGAATAAATATGCCTTACAATGAGCACATGACAACTCCGAGCACCGATAGGAAAATTTTTAAGTGATGCGAATTTTAAGGAATATTATGTCTCAGGTGGTAGGAAATAACGAACGTACTACAGCATCTTTCTTGTTACGGACTGTGAAGGGCGAGTCAAACTCATAGTATTGTCGATTGTAGATTATGAATAGTTCTCAAACTGAAACTGTCAAGGCCGGTTTTGGGTGACTACTTCCGAGCCGGGCGGATTATGTTTTATCCTTGGAAATGACAATTCATTACTCCCCCACCCCCAATTGACTCGTGTGAATGAGTACCTGGCTTTAGACAGGGAGCAGGGGTTCCTGCCTGCTGAACTGCGGCGACTAATAGCGATTTCATTTGTAATATTGTGTATGATTGAAGTGTATAACTTTAAAACGGTTTCCTTAAGGAGTGAACTATTTCCAATTTATTGTACATCCGTTCTTGACTGAAAATTCATTATACTAAGTTCCTTTCACCATGAATACTGGCCGTCTGTGCAGGACAGTGATTTACGTAGAAATTAGTCTCCCGGGTTCGAAAATACCATGACATTCGACAAAACCATGACATTCGACAATACCATGACATTCGACAATACCATGACATATTTAATTCTGCATAATAGAACATGGCGGGAGTTTTTTCATACATGTTAGAGAGGGGGCTTAAGTCTCGATCAGCCCGCAGACAAAAGTAAGTGCCTTTAAAACCAGAGGAGCAAATTGCCACTAGAAAGTGGTCTGGAATTATCTCTCGGGCACACTGCTAGTCTATGTGTAGCTGGAGAAAACAATGTTTCCAAGATCAAAAAGAGCATAATAATGATAGGAGTGTGGAACTTTAATTAACCCGAACTGGAGTGAAGTTGATAAACACCTGAAGCCTAATCTACAGTGGACTCGTAACGACAAATGAGATATTAGCAGTCACGCGTTCCCCCTCC
>JAWQUT010000945.1:94860-110499 GCA_033807755.1 Ellobium chinense
TTTCACCTGTTTCTTGACAATGCAGGGTCATAGAATTAATTTTACTGACATTGTTCCTCGTCACGAAAATAACGAAACATAACCATAATATTACACTATGACATGAAGTTTGAATCTGTAACGTGAGCATGATATCGCTATCTGAAATGAAAGCTGCACAAAACCTAGTCTATAAAATCTAGCTCGCCTACACAATAGTGTGCCGTAATCTGAAAGATCTCAAAAACAATTTCGCGCTTATATTTAGAACGAGTTAAATTGGTTGGGGATTCTGAAAATGTACGACAGTATAGTTTGCAGTCTATTCTACTGAGCGCTTTTAGTAAACAAATTCTATCCTCGGTATAAATTTGGAATAATATTCAAGCAAAACACCCATTTTGTCCTCGACATAGTTTGAGCAAGTTGCTGTTCTTTATTATATAATACATATCTTCCCTCTGCCCCGCCCCCGACAAAAATAAAAATTGATGGTTGCATTTTATGGATCTGCTTGCGTGAAGCTTGGCATAAAGCTTCATGTTCTTGGAACCATACTGTTTCTTCTTTTGGTCCTATTAATATTGTGTTATTATACAAACACTGATTTCGAGAAATTTCTCACATGGAGGTTAAAGTATTTCCTTTGCCCAAACTTAAGGTGAAGAGAAAAAGGTGGTCAACGCCAAACATTTTCAAATCTGTCGAAAAAGGTCACCTCGAATTCTGATTTGGTCCCCAATTTTTCATTTGGCTGGTTTTGACCGCGTGCAAATGCATAGGCCGACATTTTTAAACAAAAATTTATCCAGAAGGCTCAAATTGTACCTGAATCTTTTAAAATTGGATGCTTTAGATCAGAACATTTTACAAATCATTTTACTTATTTCTGACACTGGTTGGCGGGGCCCCAAGAAAGGGTGATTTTATATATTAGCGGATTAATTGGGTTGTACACACTGAGTCATTTACCCCTCTAATAGGTGCCAAGATCCTTCATTACATAACCTATTGCCACCGACTGCCGTTCCATGTGACAATGAGCGAGTAATATTTATGTTTAACCACCTAATACAGGTTCATTAAACACTTGAGTTACGCCTTCATTCTTACCGCTCAACTGCAGTGTTTGTCATGTGCCAAGGACGTCATTTCATCATGTGCCTCAGAAATGCCACCGCAAACGTAAATAAAGTAAAGAGGCTGCGAATTGAGCTCAACACTGATAAAATTCCTAAGATATATGTTACTGTCAACTGATGAAACAAAAGGCGAAAGGAGGGGTAGAAGGAGCGGGGAAGAGGAAAAGGGGTGGGGTAGGAGTAGTCTCTGGCATCGTGCTTTTTCTCCCTGTTTCCGGTAGGACTTTATCCCATGCATGATTACGTCGATTCCTCAAATAATGCCCTGCAAGGAACAAGATGTAAGATGATGATCTTTAAACTTGCACTACCATGCATCTGAAAACCTGAGGACGACTGCTTAAAGTTCCAGAGAAGAACTGGCCAAAACTGTCAAATCTACGACGCCGTTAGCACTCAAGAGTTGGGCTGCCTTAACCTAGGAGACAAAATCGACGACCTAAACTGCCAACAAACAATAACCTTACTGGAGGAAGCCTTGCAACACCTTGATTGGAGTCCAGTTCCTAGTAGAACAAAGCAGCAAAGACCTTACGTTATCTTTTCGGCCAACTCGAGATGTCATGACGAATATAAAGACTTCCAAAATTCTGCTTCCACTTCCCCGCGGTGAACAGGGAGCATCTGTTTCACAGATGTTGGCAAATGAGAGNATTCCTAAGATATATGTTACTGTCAACTGATGAAACAAAGGCGAAAGGAGGGGTAGAAGGAGCCGGGAAGAGGAAAAGGGGCGGGGTAGGAGTAGTCTCTGGCATCGTGCTTTTTCTCCCTGTTTCCGGTAGGACTGTTTATCCCATGCATGATTACGTCGATTCCTCAAATAATGCCCTGCAAGGAACAAGATGTAAGATGATGATCTTTAAACGTGCACTACCATGCAGCTGAAAACCTGAGGACGACTGCTTAAAGTTCCAGAGAAGAACTGGCCAAAACTGTCAAATCTACGACGCCGTTAGCACTCAAGAGTTGGGCTGCCTTAACCTAGGAGACAAAATCGACGACCTAAACTGCCAACAAACAATAACCTTACTGGAGGAAGCCTTGCAACACCTTGATTGGAGTCCAGTTCCTAGTAGAACAAAGCAGCAAAGACCTTACGTTATCTTTTCGGCCAACTCGAGATGTCATGACGAATATAAAGACTTCCAAAATTCTGCTTCCACTTCCCCGCGGTGAACAGGGAGCATCTGTTTCACAGATGTTGGCAAATGAGAGGATTATAAATTTATCCTGTTATTTTTAAAAAATGGAATCAAAAAGATTTTTACTTCCAAGCAGCGTTTTTTGTATAGCCGTGTGATGACATGGTGCTCTTTGAATTGGTTACCACGTAAACCGTAAACCATGGATATGTGACTGCTTAAGCGGGAAGGGTTTAAAGGGTAATTTGCGGATAGATGACAGTCAATACTCCTCACTGAAATGCCGGTGATTTTATAAGGGCGATCCGGGGAAAGGATGACAAGACAGCAGGTGACTGTTGTTGCCATCTTATTGTCTTTCTACTTTAAAGTGTGTGTTCGAGAAGGAGAACATATGGAGCAATGGTGACGGATTAAATTAATAGGATGTTTAGGATGGCTTAAACTCGACTTGCCCAAACACTGAGGGAATACCAGGCCTAAACCGTTCCTAAATATTTAAAAGATTCCACACTTCTATATGGTCAATCGGGCAATACCAGTACCACTGGTACCACATTTTCTTTTAAATTTTCTTATGACGACTCTGCAGAATGGGTCACGTTATGAAATGTCACTTAAGTTTAGAAATGGGATTTTTAGAAAGCAGTACCCCCAATATCACTCATTAACATGTTTATCTTGATACAGTTTCTTGCAACTCGTGAGATGTGCCAGAATTATTTTTTTTTAATCACTAAACAGACTAATGTCCGCATGTGGGACCGAGCTGCTCACAAAATATAAATTAGTAGAAAATAAGTACAGTGGCCAGCCCCCTATTCTGGCTACTCTCTCTCAAATCTTAAAATCTCAAATTTTACACGAATGCAAGTAAGACTGCATGGCCAGACTGATTCTGACAAGCTGTTTACCGATGCCTTAAGGACGCAACAAGCGTAAAGTAGCTGCCGAGAAAGTTATGTCAATATATTTGCTCTTCCCTTGGTGCTAGAGGGGACCGTCAGGAATTTGGTACACTTCATGATTTGTGTAAAAAAAAAATCAGAACATCAAATGGCCGAAGGATAAACACAGTGATATATGAAAGGCCACAACCTATAAATTTTGGAATATTTAAGCCTTTTCACGGAGACAAGTTGTCCTGTCTATCAGAGCGTACTCTTGCTGTCTATGAGATCTAACCAAAACATCTAAAGACATTTTTTAAAATTCATCATTTATCTAAATTTCCCCTGAAATGGCATTTCAGTTGACTGTTTTTAGAAAATACTGCTTACTGTCTTTCTTTCTTTATGTATGGAAAAAAATGGCACGTACTGTCAATGCATTAACATTAAATGTATTTTTCTCTCTGCTTCTGGTATGAAAGTACAGATATTGTCCGGCCTTGCTGGTCTGCAGCCCCAGAACCAGTCAATGCCCACTTATTACCCCGGGAGACCAAATCACTTAAGGATATTTTCAACTCAATGATATTTTCAACTCTAGGGTGTACACAGTGCCGCTGCCATTTAAAGGCGCCGATCACCAACATCTGACAATATCGTTCATTGCCTACAGCCAGACATTCAAGTGTCCAGTTATGGATGAACTGAGGAAAATGAAGGTATACTTTTTTCACAGTTTAATTTGCATTGCGATTACGATTACTAAGATATCTGGTCCTGATGGGAGATGGTCCAAGCAAGTGCATTGAAGATCCAAGGCTTATTGCCTCAGATGTTTCGAAAGTCCCTGTAAAAGACATCTTATGTGCGAACAGACAAACAAGACATCGTGAAATATTTCAAATAAAGGACGCTTCCATGTTTTTAAGCTTGTATATGTGTTGGGATTTGGGAATAAACATAGAAAATAAAGACTCCAGTTTTTAGGCACTTTCATATTTATTGAATGTTCCCCTTTAATGCACCTTAAAAGCAAATTGCTCGAAGCCACAAAAATGTGATTCCTTAGAAGAATGCTCAAAATATGGACAGAATATGAAAATGCACAGGTCTTGAAGAAATCAAGTCATGAAAGCCAATTACAGCAGTGAGGAATGACATCTAATGAGATTAAAGATTGTAGATTGTGGCAAGTTGGAAATGGATAGACTAAGTCAGATTCCTGATCGCCTATGCCAACTGAAATAAAGCAGCAGAGAAATCTGAATAGAGAAAACCTACCATACTAGCATTCTTTTGGTGAACGTTAAAGGAAACTGTCAGAATGATGCTGAGGTACCTATTTTCTGTAAACAGTCAGGGAAAGGGAAAGTTGTTCATTTAACACGACTTTTTTCTGATGAAAAATATTTTGTCAAATCATTGTGATGAAATTTGATGAAGACACGGAGTTCTTGGCTCACTTCCTGTTAAAAGCAAATTGGTCTTTGTGAATTAGTCAGCAAATCTAGCTTCCGAAGATAAATATGCATCTGCCAATAAACGCCAATGTGATAGACCGTATCAGGCAATTACATTTTTACAGTGAAAAAGTAAGTTATGACTGCTCGAGCTGTAGCTTGCGATGCTCGGATTACCGTACATGCATGACAGTGGTCCTGTAATGATAAAAATCAACCGCTTTCCTTACAATCAGGATGAAATTAGTTGTATTTTTGGAAGTAAATCGTCAGTTTCTTTCAAGCTCTCTATTAATGCCTCAGTAAATTGAATTTTGACAATGTATAGGAGTCCTGGTTACTACACTTTCTTGCATTCAGTTTAATTTCCAATCCAGAAGCCGCTCTTTGACAAAAGACTTTCAATGGCAATTTGAAATGACAAGATTCATCCTTCTCTGAGCTCAATAAACGTATTGTTATTGTTATTGCAGACAGATTCCTATTAGTCCACGCGTAAGCTGGTGGAAATAATGCCCGTGAATATGTTTATTTCCTTTCATGTATCGTCAGTACCATACTTAAAAAAAGGATGGAATGAATTTGCTATGACCCCCNCTGGACCTTGTTAGTCGTTGTTCTGGACATAGCGTGGGCCCTTGCCATACTGACATGACCCCTTATTAAACTGAAATTGATCAAGTTTCTTGGATTCGTTAGTATCTTCAGATATTCTATACCTGCACTACTCTTTTGCAGAATTTTCAGATCCTGATAGGAGTTTGCCACGAAGATTCAGATTCAGATTCTTGACAAGATTTCGAAGCATTCTCAGACATAATTAAGCTGAATACTCTTTTAAGTTCAGTGTGTACAGTATACTATTTCACTATCTAACCTTAGACGTGGTATTACTGCTCAAGTCATACCTCAGAATATGATTCAAGTGTGCACATTGGGGAATTAGGTGCAGATACAAGTATTATTGAAACTCATGAGATATTTAACACCATACTGGCGTGAATTTTGCCACGTAATGTTTGAGAAAGTTATGGATGAAAAAAAAAAATTCCGCGATGTCGTATTTGCATTTAAGCTAACTCGAGATCAGGCACCGAGTGTTGAATGCTGCCGATTGTAGCCGCCAATAGATTTGTTAACAAGCGACAAAATAGACGTAACTTTTTCTAATTAATATAGTACATGGAAGACCATTAAGCCACTAGCTTAGTTAAAAAACCATGCCTTTCAAACCTTTTATGACTCGGCAAAAGAATATAATCTGCGAAAAAAAATGGATAAAAAAAATCAAGGATTACATGGGTAAATGTATTTACGTGCTTAGTTTTTTTTTCTTCCTCCTTGGTCAGTGTCATCTTAGCATAAAATGCAATAATCTTTTTTGTAACTTAATATTAACCGAGCTGACCTAGTTCATCTGGAAACACTAATGAAAACCACTCTAGGAAGATTTTACAAGTGCGGTGTTTCCGAGCAGCATCACAAATACAAACTTGCCGGCCGGCGTGTAAACTGTGTTAGTAATGGTGCAGATGCATGCGTGAGCTCAGTGCAAATAAGAAAAACAACATGCAAAACGTAAGATGGCAAGAAGAAATTGGGTGCAGAATAAGAACTTTCATTACGTAGGTGAAGTATACTTTTGTTTCTTAAATTTTTTGACAACAGTGGCGCAGATCTGACGAGTGTGTGCCTCCTTCCCCTCCCCAGGCAAGAAATTTGTGTCACCAAGCGACCTTTTCCATCGAGCCCAATTAAGCCTCCCTCCCTCCTCACCCAACCATTTGCATATGTCTTTGTACGATATATTTTATCAGCCAAATGTCCCCAAACACCCACTATCCCTCAACCATGTGCCAGCCCTTCGCCGAGACCCATTCATTTGCTGCGCCACTGCCCTTGAATGTTCATTCTTCCGCAGGAGTCGGTTGAGAACAACATGCAGTGACAAGACTGCATCCGATTTCTTTGCATGCGTTAGTATTGGATTTGTAGCTGTGATGCTGTATCAGGACCACGCACTTTACCATGTCTACAGATATAACTGATCGTAACTGGCGTTGTACTTTTGTATCAATATAAAATCCCTTTACACTTTGCATATCTATCGCTGTGGCATTAATCATTCTAAAGAAGGGCATAGTAAAAGTTCAGGACTGTCCGCGCACACCAATCTCTGAGCTTTGGAAATAATCTGAAAGCGTTACTGATATACATAATTTTTAAAATATGGCTTGCCAAAATGAATGTCTGTGGATGCAATCCTTGAAATTCGAATAGTACTAAAACATGCGTCATTTCTTGTGAAAGTGGAAGCCCATCTTTAGACATAGAAACCAATGTTATCAGTATATTTTCAACAATATTGTTACAAATATGGATTTAGATTTATTTCTCAGAATAATTGGAGCATGTTTGTAAAGAGTTTTTTTTTTTAAAATCTAGTAGCCAAATGAGATCATGAACGGTTCGCGTTTATCTCTTCAATAGTTTGGCTGAACTACCTTATACCTTGAGCAATAAAACCAAGGTGTGGGCTTTGGACGGAAGCAAAACTACATGCTATTTCCTTGAGTTTGACTTAAATAGGCAGCTTTCAAATTTATGCAAACTATATAAATCTATGTTATCCAGCAAGTTTATAAAGCTTATCAGAAAGCACAATTTAATCAACTTGGTTTGCTAGCGATTTCCCCATGACAGCGGTTAAATATGGTCGTCAAATACCACAACTGTACAAAATCGCGTCTACCAAAGCTAGAAGTGAGATTCCAAATGAAAACATATATACATACAAATGGACAAACCAAGAGAATCAACCCTTACAGATTTAGAGAAGGGTCAAGGCTATGTCCAGAACAAAAACTATCAAAGACGAGCCAGGCATTACAATGAACACTGAAATAATGTCACCACCGCGAATTCTAGGTAACTATGAAATGCTACAGAAGGAGACCAAACAGGGTAGTCTTGGGAAGCAAAAGCGATCATACCAGGTTCATTACAACATGCTGTTTCATATAGGAGGTGATAGCACATGAAAAGGAATAAATATTTCAAGGGGTTTTACCTCTCCCTATTTAGACGCTTTTGAACGTGAAAAATGTAAAGTTTAGATGTTATCAGTTGTCATTTCAACTTGCCGGTATAGTCTTGTCTGATGTCTCTAGCATTACAAAGTCTAATTTTAGGCTCGCATAGTTGAGGGCACGGGTCGCATACTTAGAAGTGACGTTGACTAGGTTTATCTTTCGGAGAAGCCAAGAACTCCACATGCAAATGATACAGTTGTTTCATACAGACTGCTAGTCCAAGTGCTTTTTGCTATGCCGTTTTGCTCATGTTGCTTATGACTGACCTTTTACTCACAGAAGGCGTATAAGTTGTATCTAGTTTTGTGAGCATATTTACAATATCATTGAATTTATAAATCATGGTGTATATCATTATTGACACTAACAAGATGTCTTAGCAGATGGAAGATACCAATACTGAAGACTACCAATGATGAAAGTAACCAATTTTGAAAGCAGTTCTTGAGGCAGACAATTTTGAAGGCAAAAATGAAACAAAAGCTGAGACATATGAGAAAGTTGAGAGAGCACTAAGAGGAACATTCAAACAGATTACCTTGGGGTCATTATTGTGTAAACAAGGAGAATAGAAGGGTGGGGCAGGATGAAATGGCCCAAGTGAATTCCTGAAAACTTAAAATTTTCACTCCGGCCTGTGTGAGCATTACCAGCACTAATCTTATATGACTAGGGACTTAATTCAGCGTATGCAACAGCCATGTAGCCTACTGGGTCTCACAACACTGATAGACAACACAGTCAATGACCTGTTGGAGGGTGGTCTTGGCATTGCATCACGGCTGTTCAGATGACTGTCTACTGGGCTGTTGTTCGAGTGGTCTGTCCTTTGGGTAGACAACAAGGGTCTCAACTTGACGTCTGGTCCCTTTAAGCTCGATACTTTTGGCCGATGTCTACTGGCATCAGGCCTCTTCCTTCGACTGCTGAAAAGTCAAATATTTGCATTTAAGCTTATTGAAATAAGTCATTGATATATACACGAAGTCTGGAGGACTACAGGTTATTGTATGAAGCTATTTAAGCAGCATAAAGAGAAATAATTCCTAATGTATATGATAGGTTCTTTAAGTTGATGCCCTTGTGCGGAAATTCCGAAGCGGTCATCGGAATCCGCCTGGTGATCTGAACAACTCAGAAAGGTCGGAGAAGTTGCATGTCATTGTGATCTATTGCGTAGAATACAGGTTTTGTAAATGATGACGAAATATTTGAATGAATCTAAATGAAGCCCCTCTCCCAGCCCTTCTCTTCCCTGCCATTCCATAAATGGGATTTCTACATTAGCTCTCTGTAAACTGCAGTTTTATTACTGTCTGTAGTGCTAAACAGTATACATTTGAAGCAGTCAACTTGCCTCTTTCCTGCAACCAAATACTAGGTACCGTTTTTCAACACCAAAGAACACTCTTAACTGCGCAAGTTTCGGGTAATTTCATAATTCACAAGGACTTTTAAAAGTTTCAGTTGTAATGTAAGATATGCTGGATTGTTAAGACAAGGCAGTAAATTTAATTTGATAGTTTGTCATTCAGCATCACGTCATAAACAGATAAAGTGCAAGCACCTACCTTGATCTGCACTTGATAATTCAACTCCACTAGTATCAAGGAGAAGGGCTGTGTGCATCGGCTGTGGAAAGAGGCATGAAATTATGGTACTGATGATACGGCTGGAAAGCTTAACATGTAGACTAGTCTATATGATTATTTCTTACAAACACACGAAGTCTGATGTGAATAAGTGGTGATCCAACCCGGAACCTCTTGCGTGTTAATCTCTCGCGGAACCCGTTGAGCCAGCACTGTTAGTCACGACTTTCATTATGAATAAAATTGATGACTTTATACAACATACCTGAACCCTAACCCTAACCCTAACCCTGAATTAGGGTTAGGGTTAGGGTTAGGGTATGTTGTTGGTTCGGTGTGTTGCATGCGGAAATCTTTCTGGCACACATGGAATTCCTAAACGAGATTGCAAGAATTGAAAAGAACCATTTTTCTGTGTGCATCTCCCACAGTAAACCAAGCCCCTCTAGTTTATACCAGCCACATCAAACTGATCCCTCTTTACTGTCGATTGGTACGGTTCAGGAGTGAATTTTAGGATGGCCCACACATGGAAATCCTTCCAAAGCATCCTAACGCTTAAAGACGAAGATGCGAGGTGCAGTGAGTACATACTGCCAAAATATTGTCGAATTTTATAAAGTGGACATTCATCAAAATCAAGCTAGCACGTACCTTTTATATAGTCTATTCCTCTCCACGGCTCGCAGCTTGGTCTTGTACAGTGTTGTCAACATCGGAAAGGACGTGTGCATCGCCTGTGAAATCATGAAACAGGAAAAATGTTCAAATTACGTGTGCAGCTGAAATGATTGATTTAGATCTGGGCTAGACTCTAGATTCTAGTCTAGTCTAAATATTCCCTGGAAAGATTTCCGAACGCGCCTCATAGCCAACACAAAAACCAAAACAAAAATAGTTATGGTGATTGAATGGAGATGGAACCCGGGGAGGGATTCCGAATGAGATTAACACCCCTAACCAGAACTCATGCTTACTAACACAACCGAAAACCTAACCCTAACCCTTAACCCAGCCCTATCCTAACCCCTAACCCTAATATCACAGGAGCAATAGGCTTGAGTCTCATTCTGAATTCCTCCCTCTCCATGGATCTGTTTGTTCAATATGAATTTAACTTCCCAAACAAACTTTACTTTTAATTTGATCTAGTCTAGTCTAAATTCATTCCGATTAGGTCCTGTTTCTCAGTTGACGTTGTAGAGAGACGCCGAAATGGTTAGGCGATTTGCCCGGTCTTACGAATAGATCTAAATCCAGCTATCACTGGATTGAACAGATGTTGCCTGAAAATCGTGACACAAAGTTGACAAAGCGTGCTTATCATGTCTGCTGCTAATGAAAGCCTCCATGCGCAAAATCACAACCTATTTCTACTTTATTTTTATATTACATTAACAATGCATCAGCAGGCACACTACCCGCATTCTTTCAACGAGATATTGGACGATTTCAACAAAATACTGGCCGTTCTCAAATTACTTTAAAATGACAGACTATCGCATTACTTCATCCACAGCTTTCACGATTTCGACTATAACTATTGAATAAATGAAGAAGTATGTGACGACTGAGGACGTTCCATCAGTTTCAGAGATATTTTTCTCACCTGTAGGTCTATCTGCTCAGGGCTCACCACGTTTCTTGTTTTGGGCTAATCTTCTAAGACAGACTTCTGATGTTCACTCGGTCTGATCGTGCGGTGGAAGAGGCTGACTGAAGCGCGGGAATGGGGTTTTATAGTGTTACGAAGAGACGCTATGATCACATGTCAGCACGTTTTTTGCGCATGATTTCCAGACGGTTCGATTTTCCTGGGTCACTCATTTCACAAAAATAATTCTTTCCCCCATCCCTCTACCCTAATCCCGCACCATTTTAGTAAAGTTCACCAGCTCTCTCCCACCTTATCCTCCAAAAGAAAATCAAAATAAAAGTAATTTAGCTGTATTTGGCTAAAAGAAAAAAAAATACATTTGAGATTCACACACATTTTACCTTACGTCATGGGCGTAGATTAAGGTTCAGAGAAGGGAGGGCTGGAGACAGATCTTCGACTTGCGGTTGGAAATGTAGGGGGATGGTGTGGTAGAAGAGATCAGGAAACGAAAGTCTTTCCACGGAAGAAACAAGGGTACACTATGAAAATGAAAAAAAAAAAAGCAAATACGACTTTTATTTACCTCGTAGGGAAATTGATTTACAATGTCATACACTATTATAGTGTATACATCTCATTTCTTAAGACAAACACATAGAACAACACATTTCATACATGTAATTTACAGCATATTACAAATGAAATACATAACAAAGTCATTTTTGCTTGCCAGCGGTGCAGTGCCCTGGTCCCCCCAGCTTTAAAGCCAGTCATTTCGTTAAAGGTGTTTCCCTTCCCTTTCATAACATCAGATACGGATAACAAAGGGGGGGGNGAGGGGAGGGGCGGTGGGCTGTCCTAGTCTTAAGCGTCTCTCAGTGGCCCATGCCACCTTTCTGTCAATGTTATTTCGTCACTGCACGAGTATAAAGCTGGGATTTTTTACACTAATAAATCGATACAAACGGGCAGCAATATAAACTGATGATGCAACCTCGTGTCCTTTTGTTTGTGTGTTTGTCTGTGTGTTTTGTTTTTATGTATGTTTCTTTGTTTTCAGTAACTTTGAAGATATATAACGGGAGGCCTTGGGGGGCCTGTAATACAACTCCCTCCGCGCCCTGCCCCACTCCGCCCCATAGCTACACAATACACAACATACACAATATGTCCCAATCTAACCCTCGGCAGCCTCCTATGTACCATAAAATGTGCATTGTAGTGTGTGAGTATCCCCTTCCACAACTGAAATGTTCTTTCATTTGCAACCCTACTAGATACCCTTCAGTCACGCCTCTGATTTACTGCCCTATTATTTGTCATCACTTGAGTGGAAAATAACCAAAGGCGAGAGAATACTTTAAAAGAGAAAACACGATTTTTTTTTCTATCTTTTGTCAAGGGTCTCTGAAAAACAACTTGAGAATTAGTCAAACCCAAAAGAAATTCTTATTAGGTCACACAGTTTTCATATCCATGAAAAATAAAGTATCAGTGTGACACGTAGACGAGTAGTGCTTGTCACGGGCAACTGAACTGCTTGTTGTGAACACTTCTCACGAAATTCTATTCACCTTTTTATTTGCATTTGTCTGGCAATAGCTGCTAAAGCATAGTTGTCGGTGTACTTTATCAGTTTATCAACCTACTGTCCTAAAACTGTGGTCAGCCTACTCTGAAATAGATCACCGTCTGGTCTTGTGTTTTTAACAATTTTAGTACGCAATGTTCAAGGTCAGTGCACTGGAGATCTCTTTCTTCTCTGCACATGAACAGCGTTGTATCAGGCTTTCTTCATCCATCAACGTTTCCAGCAATCCATTCAGTCACCCATCAGTTTGTCTGTCTAACTGTTCATTCACACACATGTGCACATAGTATTCACAAACACAACCACGTATACGCACATACTTAGACACACACCTGCACAATACAACAGGTCACCCATTTTCTTGTTACATTGTAAGTTCATCACCTCAGTTTTACAAATTACTGTTCTTAGGTCTATGTGGTATAATCCTTAGACTCTCCCAAAATATATGATTGGGTTATGGCCAAGCAAAAGGTTTGTGTTAGGGTTAGAGCGAGAAAAGGGAAGACCGGGGGGGGGGGGGGNGGGGGGGGGGGGAGGAGAGGGGGTCCATGAACGTTGTCCCAAGGGTGCTTTCTTTTCCCTAGCACTATCTAGTACGACATGTAAACCGTGGGAGTGTCTCAGGATTATATCAAAAGGACTTACGACATTAGGATCTGTAAACTGAGGTTACAAATTCTGGGCAAACCGTTCGAAAACTCAAAGTGCTTTGAGGCCTGGTGCAATGAGGTAATTTCAGTTACCACGTGATCAAGGGATTGCTAGGATATTTTGTTAAATGACGAGTAATCATGCATGAGCAGAGCATGTAAACAAACCAACGTGTGAGCAAGAATTCCTAGGTCACATGATAGAGCTGAAAATACCTAATTTCACACCTTTANCACATGAACAGCGTTGTATCAGGCTTTCTTCATCCATCAACGTTTCCAGCAATCCATTCAGGCATCCATCAGTTTGTCTGTCTAACTGTTCATTCACACACATGTGCACATAGTATTCGCAAACACAACCACGTATACGCACATACTTAGACACACACCTGCACAATAAAACAGGTCACCCATTTTCTTGTTACATTGTAAGTTCATCACCTCAGTTTTACAAATTACTGTTCTTAGGTCTATGTGGTATAATCCTTAGACTCTCCCAAAATATATGATTGGGTTATGGCCAAGCAAAAGGTTTGTGTTAGGATTAGAGCGAGAAAAGGGAAGACCGGGGGGGGGGGGGGNGGGGGGGGGGGGAGGAGAGGGGGTCCATGAACGTTGTCCCAAGGGTGCTTTCTTTTTTCTAGCACTATCTAGTACGACATGTAAACCGTGGGAGTGTCTCAGGATTATATCAAAGGGACTTACGACATTAGGATCTGTAAACTGAGGTTACAAATTCTGGGCAAACCGTTCGAAAACTCAAAGTGCTTTGAGGCCTGGTGCAATGAGGTAATTTCAGTTACCACGTGATCAAGGGATTGCTAGGATATTTTGTTAAATGACGAGTAATCATGCATGAGCAGAGCATGTAAACAAACCAACGTGTGAGCAAGAATTCCTAGGTCACATGATAGAGCTGAAAATACCTAATTTCACACCTTTATACGTTGCTTTATGCTGACAGTCGGCTCTCTTGCTCCACCTTATACTGCACTAGTAAAAAACAGGCGGTGCGAGACATGACCTAGTTTTTTTTTTTGCTTTTTTTTTTCAATCACAGTATGACCCCGCGAACTCAAATTCCACTAAACCGGTCATCATGTCAAGTTTGTGAGCTATTCGAGTTCATGAGTAAAATTTCACATTGAATAAAGCACCCATTAAATCAAGGGCCGTATGGTTGATGATCCATGCGATAATGTTTTGGGAGATTTTCCTAGGTTACCGCAATGCGTTACTTAACGCCAAGGATTATACGTTAATAACAACAGAGCATAAGATCACTCCTAAGGGCTCAGGCAGAGTGAGCGCTGCTTGGAGGCCACTTCCACTTGGCCACCCCCTACTCGCACCATTTTGCAGCGACCAAAATTAAGACAACAAGAAATGCGTTGCGTAAGACGGAGTGAAAGCCCCTTGCTAACCACTCCCTCTCACCACAGAGGCACCATGGAGGCCCCAAAAAACTTGCAGCGTGGTAGTTTAGTGCTGCACTAAATTTCTCGCCCCTTTCACGCCCCAAAACGCCACAGGCTCAATATATTTCATTGTGCGTGTAGTGACGTGTAGCATATTATTTGCGTGTTGTTTCTAGATCTACTGTAGGCTACTGTTCACAAAACCAAAATGGATATTGAAGCACTGATTCAGATAACTGCCGTAGATGATTTCATCCTTATGTACGAAAGACATTTTTCATCATCAGAAAATACTTGTTCCATTAAATGATGGTATTCGCCATACGTAGAACGGCACTGGTGAATTGTGTGCGTCCAGTAACGGCGTCTGTTTAACACTCGTTTTTGTAACCAATACAAAATCATTAATTGAAGGATTCCTTCTTCGTCCATCTTGCTCCGATATGGGAAGCGGCCCGGGAGTGGCTTCCACTCTGTCTCCTCTAGGCCGCATGCTCGCCTCTCCCCTTGCTCGCCCCTTTTGGGGCCTCCAAGCAGCGTCCAAGTGGTCTCCAAGCAGCGCTCACTCTGCCTGAGCCCTAAGTATCATGACTGGAAGTTGATGGGTGGTGAAACCTCATGTCCATGTTCAGGCGCAAGTTTTCGATTGTTATTGTAAAGACAGACATGGGATGGGCCTCTGACCCATACCTGCCCAATGAACAGAGACGAATATTTTTTAATAACAACAGAGCATAACAACAGGTACATCGAGGTCGCCACGTTCTGTATTAAAACGCCTAACTGTCTGTGTGTGCTTGTGTTTCTGCCTGCTTTTCTGCCTGCTTTTCTGCCTGTCTGTCTGTCTTCTGTCTATATGTATGTCTGTCTGTCTGCCGGCCTATTTGTCTGTCTGCCAGCCGTATGCCTGCGTGCCTGTCTTTCGGTTCGTCCGTCCGTCCATCCGTCCGTCTGTCATGTCTGTCTGTTCTCTTACCTGCCTGTCTTTCTGTCTATCTGCCTGCGTACGTGCCTGCCTGCCCGTTCGTCCGTGGGGCCATCCGTCTGTCTGTCTGTCTATCTGTCTGTCTGTCT
>JAWQUT010000946.1:12835-24284 GCA_033807755.1 Ellobium chinense
TATATATTATCTAGCTTAATAGCCCATGATAGGTTTTTTTTTGTTGTTGTTATTTGCCATGTCTCCTCGTTTGCCTCAGCCCAGTGGAAATCCAGTTGGGTCTTCGGGCTACTTTTAGAGAAGAAAAGTAAGCCCATTGTCAGGACCCATTTCTTAAAAACCCCTGACCTGAAATATTTTGGTGCCTCAATTCAATCTAAACTGGCTAGAGACTGTGACAAATAGTTTAGATCCCCAGGAGGGGGGAAAAGATTTTCACAATTAAGTCACTCTTAACAGAAAGTCCAACGTTTTAATGCCGACTAATACTTTCAAGTACCCAGACAGTATTTAAGGCGGCCTATTTCCACAACATCTTTTGCAGGGAGAGTCGAGAGGGGGTGATGCTTTCGCTACTGGCACTCCATGCTGCAGATTAGTAATGACAATATTACAGAGAGATAATAATAGAGGGAGTGGAAGCCAGTGACTAATACCTACGAGGATTATGGAAGCTTGTGTATGTGTGTGTGTGTGTGTGTGTGTGTGTGTGTGTGTGTGTGTGTGTGTGTGTGTGTGTGTGTGTGTGTGCGCGCGTCTCTGTTTGTGTGTCTGTGTGTGTGTTCCTTTTTTTTTTAAAGGAAGCGGCAGAGTGGGTGGAAATCAGTACTTACTAACAGATATTTACCATTTTTTTCTCTTGCCGTCCTACATATATTTCTTCTCTTTCTTCTCTTCTGTCCTGTGTGAAGGATCAATGACAAAATACATCATCCACAAGTTGTGATTCGAGTATATCTGCTTACTTGACGTAGTGGTATGAGCATTAAGTCTAATTGCAAATGTCCAGTCCACAGAGCGACATTGTTCTTTAATATCTCATAATTAAAATTCACCTTTCGCAAAACCATGCTTTCTGTCTCGTCTTTTTGCCACGTCTCCCAAAATAGTAAATAAGCCCACAGCGTTTGATAACGGAGCCGTATATTTCTTTCTTTTTCTCCCGTCTTACTTTCCAATGCAATTCCTTCATCTCATCTGTCTTGTGTTCTTATTTCAACACGTCCACACCATTTTCAAGCTCCCCTTCTCCTTCCTCCCCCTCCCCCCACCTCCCCAATCATGCACTGCAAAGCACACATACACACAAGCACAATCTCCAGAACATTTTGATCGTACAGATAAATGCCAGAGTAGTCAGGCGCGTGTAAATTGTAAACATCAAGAACTCAAAAACAAGTTTCCTGCATGCAACCTCACACATAAAGGTTACAGACCTCTAATTAGACAAAAATAGGGTTTGATCATAGCCTTAGGAAGACAGTAAAAGGACAGATTATGAAGAATGGGACCTAGATTTGTGAACCTGCCTGTCATTTGCTTCGGTTTCGGTGTGGCCTTCTGTGCGGAGCACGTGCTGTTAAGGAAATTAGTTAGCTTGTTTATGCTTTTTTTATGTATCGTTCGCAGTTCGAAAACGAAGTGAAGGACCCATTATTGAATTCTGCAAACTTTTGAAGAGACTGTAGAATTTCATGTTAGTGGCACTAGTGCAAATAATTTATTGGCTCAAAGAGGGAAATCAGATTAGGCTTCTATAACATAATGTGTTACTTGATTCTCGTAATAGTCACGGACAGAGATAACGTTACTGTCGGGTATAAGATTAATTTTAATTTGTTTAGTACTCTCCCCTGCAAGGATCAACTTCCATTGTCGCTAGCTCTACACACAAGCGATGTCACAACTTAAACCCAAATTTAAATCTCGAAAAAAACGGCCACTTAGGAATTACTTTACTTAACCACCAAAGATCTACCAGTTGGAAATGTAATGTCAAATGACCTTTGAGGTCTATCAACCAAGGCAAAGTTCCGCGATGCTCTTTCCGAGAAGCCAACATTATCATTATCATGATTGTCATCGTCATCATTATCATCGATGTTGAAGCTATAATTTCAGCTTTATTCACCATTATTATCGTCATCATGATTATTATTTGGCATCGTAACCGTCGCTGTCTAGTTCATCATCATCATCATCATCATCCTTATCATCATCATCATCATCATCATCATCATCATCAACAACACCATTACCGTTATTATCATCATATAATTATTATTATGAACACTTGATAGAATGATTTCGCTAAAGAAAAAATAAAGAGAAAGAAAGACTCGTGATACAAATGTTTATAAAGAATATCGAAATGGCACTTTAATACATTAAATAATATGTCACAAAAGAGAGGTCACTAATATCATCATTAAAACCGCCTTCCTTCGTATTATCATCTTTTCGCGATCGTCGCTGCTTTTGTAGTCCTTCCCAGTGAAGGGTAAGTTCGCCAAAAAAGTCAGTTAAATATCAAGTTCAGTACGCTGGGGGGAAAAGCCCTAACATCAAGATTAGCTCCTAACTATGAAAATTGAGTAGTTTTCAGATCATATCAGCCCCTCTTCATTTTAAAAATAAGCATTTCATTCCGGTTTTCAAGGTAGATATATATTGAACTAAAATGTAGGTAGAAAAGTAAAGTTAAAATCAGATACCCAAAAAAGTTGTAGCTCAGATCCACATTAGTTCGTCCAAAGTAGCTATTAAACTCGGATCAAATTCATGTCAAGTTCAAGAACTGCGTTCATATGATTTCAGTTCTGCCCAACTCTGGCTCTTCTCCACATCATCACTGCCAAGCGTCAATATATATATAGCTATATACAACAAACCAATCTAATGAAAATGCGAGATTACAGCAATCTGCAACACACACACACACAAAAAATGGTGTTGAAACTAACAGTTTTATTATCTCATTAATGAGCGTTTGCATGGGTAACAAAATCACTCTAGCCATCACACAAATACACACATTTTTTCGCTGGCCTACCCCCACCTTCCGTGTTTTCTTCCTTCTCTCGCTCAGTCACGGAAGCACTCTTCTTCCTCTTCCTTACCATACTCATTCAATCTCCCAGCGTCGATTATATCGTCATAATCGCTCTTGATGGTGATGTCATTTTCATTCACTTTAGAGCAGACGTTTTCCAGCTTAGATTTTGCACGCGTGATAACTGCATATATAACACCTGCCATGGCATGTGTCTAACACTACTAACACTTTGGAATAAGACAACTCATTGAATTCTTGGGTCATTTCCATGGTCAGTTTTAGGATCGTCATTAGACGAACAATCAATATCTTTGTACTCCAGGTTGTCTCCTGTAATTCGATTCTTGGGCAGATTCGAGGAGTTTCGACCGTGAATATCCGAAAGAGAGACACTAACAGAACCATCAACATCTTCATACTCCAAACCGTCACCACAAGTCTGC
Organism: Ellobium chinense; assembly: GCA_033807755.1. Classification (NCBI taxonomy): domain Eukaryota; kingdom Metazoa; phylum Mollusca; class Gastropoda; order Ellobiida; family Ellobiidae; genus Ellobium; species Ellobium chinense. The sequence continues at coordinate 16,154 of JAWQUT010000946.1, forward strand.
TTCAATGCATATTATAATAAGGCTGAAACTGATGCTGGTCGGTACTTGATGTCACAGGTTCTTCATAGCCATCTACACTTTCTTCAGGTCTTCTGACTCTACCATGGTCTCCTTTTCTTTCCGCAGTTGAGACCATACCGGCGGTAGTCTCTGATGTTGATATTTTATTAATTTGAGCTTCTCCATCTATCAAACTATAGTAACTAGGATTCATACTGTTGTGTCTTGTCTGACGTGCTGGAACATTCACGTAAGATATGTCGTTCTCATGACTCCCTGAGTGTCCATTAGCAGGGTTAATATAGTCACTGTTGACCATCTCCGAGCTAGGAGTCTGATGTCCCTCGCTTATATCAGCTTTACGAAATTTGTTCCTACGCCACCAGAAAACTACTCCCACGACGACGAGAGCAGCACAGACCACGACTACCACAACCACACCGACGATGGTACCTGTTTTTGTCCCACCTACCGTCTGATTAGTTGCTGTTGTTGCTGATGCTGAAAATTTGGTAGAATATCCTGATGAATGTGGTAGCAATGGAGTTGTGTCTTGAGAAGCTGGTATGGCTGGAGATGTCAGACTGCATGACGAGATTGTGAGTTTTGTGTTGTCGAAACTCTTTTGAAACTGCTGAGACGATGTCCAGGTGATTTTCACGGGTGCAAATTCACATGGCTCGTTGTTAAATAATATGTCGTACGACCAACATGAGGTTGCATCACAACTCGATGAAAGCTCTAATCTTGTACAGCTAACAATCAAGGAAAGTGTATTAATCAGTCGTTCACATATATATGTTTGAGGATACAGCTGTGACAGATCATTGTCTGAGTTAAGGGGCACAGTATTCACAAAAGATATGAAGCTCGTAGTATGATCAAAGAAAAGTGAACAAGTTTTGGTTGTTTTCATGCACATACACACGCTGAATCTGCAGAAATAAAGCATACTTAATTTCAACCGGTATCACACGAGTTTTTATTCAAGCAGTGGAGGAAACTATGAAATAGAACGTTACATTAACAGATTCCTGATTAGAGACGGTTGATGAGGTTGCATTTTGGTTCGGCCTTAACCCAACACAATCTCTAAATCACTGATCATTTTCATGGTTACGCTGAATCTGTAAAAATATAGTATGCTTAATTTCAACAGATCTTTCTATTCCATGAATTATTACCTATGCAGTGGAGAAAATGATATGACAGAACGTCACATTAGGGGTGGTTGACTAGTTCTCATTTTAGTTCCCTCTTAACAACAACAACCTAACGCACTAATCATATATAATAGATCATAGACTGGGTAGCTGGGATAAACTCTGCGAAATTACAGAAAAAAAAAGAGTAATCGTTTTCAAGCTGAGATATTTCTTTGATTCTTTAATATTCCATTTCAAACTGAAACTACCGCCCCCACTCCCACTCCCACTCCCAACATGTGTAAAAACCACAACTTCAATGGAACAAACTCATAATGCAACTTATTTAGTTAATTTGATTAACTGAAAGGGTTAATCCCGTCTGTGTACAGTGCTGGAGAGTCGCATTACGTGAGGATGTGAGAAATATACAAGGGGAATAGAAGATGATTTTAGAGCCAGATAACTGTCAGTCCTGGACTGTCAAAAATGTACAGTAGGCTGTTATAGGTGGGATGAGAATGCCACTACTGATGTTAAAACTTAATTCTGTGGTACTAAAAGTCATACTTACTGTTGAACGTTTGCCTGTGTAAATTTCAAGATCGCATTACCGTTTGTAGAAATAATATGCCAGGTCATTATGGCTTCCTGCGACCGGACTCCTATCTTGATGATGGCCAGCAAGACACATACTGTGGTCAAGGACTTTGAAATCATCTCTGATTTTCTAATCTATACGATAGAAATAATATTACTATTGATGTGATGACAAGATGATGTTATGCAAGATGATAGCATATGATAACTTGCCATAATCATATCATTTACAAAATAATGTTTATATTTGGCACACCAAATAAGAGTATAAATGACTGTCTCTTTTTTTTAGTTTGAAATAAGGATAAGAAGTCTGTTTGCCTGTCTGTCTGTCTGTCTGTCTGTCTGTCTCGCTCTGTTTGTGACACTATTAGAGGGGCAAAGCACTCATTGTGTACAACCGAATTAATCCGCCAATATATAAAATCCCCTTTTGGTTGCAGGAGCCAAATTNGGGGGGGGGCCTTGCCAGCCAATGTTAGGGTGTAGAAATATATAAAATGACCTGCGATCTAAATAAAGCATCCAATTTAAACGTTTCAGGTACAATCTGAGCCTTCTAGATAAAAAATAAAGTGTGTAGGCCAATGTATTCGCACGCGGTCAAAACCAGCCAAATGAAAAATTGGGGTCCAAATCAGAATTTGAGGTGACCTTTTTCGAAAGACATTTGTGAAAAATTTTGGGCGTTGACTCCCCTTTTTCTTCCCATTAAAAGATCGGGCAAAAGAAGTACTTTAATCTCCATGGAAGAAATTTCCCCAAATCACAGTGGTATATGTAGAATAACACAAAATGTTAATAGGGCCAAAAGAAGAAAAGACAATAGAGGTTAAAGACCTTAACCAACAGCTAGTACCTGGCATGTTTCCACTTAGAAACACAATGTTTACATCATGGAGGTCGAGGGGTCATCTAGGCTATCTGGACAGTCTTTTAAATTTCCTCTCTCCCTGAGGCCCTGCTCAGCCTCCCTCCCTCCCTCCCACCCACCACCTAGTCTAGCCTGTATGGGACTTGGATCTAGATCTACGTGCTGCATACTCAGTTTACATGGGACACGCTTATTTTAAATAATTTGTTTTCTGGTTCTTTTTTTCCCCTTGTTTCTGTTGTTTTCCTCCCACCCGCCACCCCTCCTCCTACCTTTGACACACACACACGGTGTTGGCAAAAAATGCACCAAGTTTGGTCAATTTTTTAAAATTTAAGATTTCATTCTTTTGGGCAGATGCACCAAACTTTTGTTTCTTCAGGGCTTCTTTCCCAATCAATAACACAATCACCCTTTAANAGAAAATTTACCACCCCGCCCCTTCTCAGCCCACCCCATGGGCTCATAAAAAAATAATATGGTATTGTCAAAGGAAGCTGCATTTTCTTTCAATTCTTTTGGGCAGATGCACCAAGATTATGTTTCTCCAGGGCTTTTTCCCTAATCAGTAACAGAATGACCCTTTGGAATATGCCAATACGATCACTTTTAGGTTTTAAATGTGTGGTTACAAGTGGATTTGACCTTTAAGAGTTGCAAATTTGGTCAACTAAAAACCTCCTGCTTATGCCAAGGTGTTTACATGGACAATGACCAGCCAAAAGAGGGTCACTTTTTCCCTTTCCTCCCAATCACTCCTAGGTCACTTTCCTCTGACCATTCCCTACTAGTTCGCCTCCAAATAGGCTACCATGGCAAAATGTTAGGGTTGAACTGTAGGTTCATGGAAGCTTTCAAAGAAGCATAGGGTATGTCATTAAGAGAACTGGCTGTTTTGAGAGGTATCAAACTCTAAATTGGGTGATAAGAATGATCTAAGCCAGATAATTCAGCAACATTGACACCATTTTGTAGGGAAATAAATGTGCTAAACAGCTGACAGTTGCATATTTCTCCAGGGAACTAACAAAGGCTATCAACACTTCATCCAATTCATCTCAGTGATTGAGACTATTGAAAATTTGCTGTGTCCCTTTGCAAATATACCTCACCACAGGAATGTCATCCCCTGGCATTAAAAAAGCAAGAAAGAGACACTTCAACGCTAAAGAATGCATCACTACTGACTACTCAAAACATATGTAAGAAATTATTAAATCTGGGGAGGGGGTTCGGTTTTTGGCGCCTATTAGGGGGGCAAATCACTCATTGTGTACAACCCGCTAATCCGCTAATATATAAAATCCCCCATTTTTGGGGCCCTGCCAGCCGGTGTCAGGTGTAGAAATATGTAAAATGATCTGTGATCAAAATAAAGCATCCAATTTTAAAGTTTCAGGTACAAATTGAGCCTTCTAGATAATTTTTTTTTTTAAAAATAAAGGTTACAGACTTCTAATTGGCTGAAAATAACATGCTGTTACATGCCTTAAGGAGACATTAAAAAATCTGTCCTTTGGACAGATTGTGGAGAATGGGCCCTAGATTTCTGAGCCTACCTGCGAATTATTTAACATGCTCTCCTGATTTTGTAAATGGGCAAGTGCGGCACCCTGTAGAGGTAAAATTGGGTAAAATTGTGTAAAATGAGATTAAAGCAGTTTCTTACGCAGCGATATGTCCTTTATCGAATCCTGAAGTTATTTTCATGATATCTGTCTCAAAAATGTTTATTTTGATGCAAAAGGAAATGATCACCCTTTCTCAAATGCATCTGTCGGGCAATCTTTATCGTCAATTATATCAAAATCACAGTTTTCATCACTCTATCCCTTCGATCTGATTTTTTTCTGGTCCAATTTACATAAAATTTTGCATAACAACTCTCCAAACCCCTGTTTTGAGAATGTCGTGGGCTTTTTTCGATATCTTGTGTTTTGGTTTTTATTTTTTTGTCGTTAAGGAAACTGGTTAGCTTGTTTACACCTTTCGATTTATCGGTTCAGAGCTCGAAAACGAACTGCAAGATCTATATTTTAAACATCTTTTTTAATAAACTCATTGAACTCTGCAAATAATTAAAGAAGACCTAGAGATTGTGGACTTTCTTGCAAGTGAAAGTAGAGAAAACAGTTAATTGGCTCAAAAAGGGAAATTGGATTTAGGCTTCTGTAACCTACAGGTTACAGGCTCCTTATTCATTGAAAATAGGGTCTGAGGATATGCCTTATGAAGACAGTAAAAAGTCTTTTGGACAGATTATGGAGAATAGGTCCTAATTGTGAGCCTGCCTGCTAATTAGCTTGCGTTCTCTTCTGATTTTGTAGGCTAAACCTGAAGTTTGGGTCATTTATTTCGGTTTCAGTTTGCCCTTCTATACTGAGCACTCAACGTTAAGGAAACTTGTTAGCTTGCTTACGCCTTCCACTGTTATCTTTTCGAAGCTCGAATACGAAATAAAAGACCTTTATTTTAAGTATAATGTTTAATAAGCTCAGTGAATATTGCAATAATTAAAGAAGACTTAGAGGCCGTGACATTTCTTGTACGTGACAGCAGAGAATACAGCTTCCTGGCTCAGAGAGAGGAACCGGATTAGGCTTCTGTAACTTAAAATTGAATTCAAGTCTTATATTATTATGGTGTGTCAGATTGAACATTATCTTTAAAATGGAATAATTAATATAATTATGGCTACCCTTTTTCAACGCCCAAAAGTTTGCACAAATGTCTTTTGAAAGAGGTCACCTCGAATTATGATTTGGTCCCCAGTTTTTCATTTCGCCTGTTTTTAACCGCGTGCGAATAAATAGGCCTACGCACTTCCTTGTTTTGTTAGTTCGAAACAAACATGAAAAGTATGCCTGCCTGCCTGCTTTTATATCTGTCTGTCTGTCTATCTGTCTGTCTGTCCGCCTGCCTGCTTGTCTGTCTGTCTGTCTGTCTGTCCGTCTGTCTGTCTGTCTGTCTGTCTGTCATTTTCCACTTAAGATAAAATGTTACCTTACCTTATTCTCGCATCAGGAAAACATCAATAGTATCCTGTTTACCTGACATTTTATAACCAAACTGCAAGGTTCCAGCTTCGGTTTGCCGAATGTTATAATTTCTTATTAAACTGTTTATTAAAATGGTCCATGTTATAATTATGTGCGGGAATCACACGATATACTGCTCTTTATACTTCTGGGGCAGGTCGGGCTAAGGCATGTCGCATGCCTACTCTTGTGTTTTCTGTGCGGCCAAATGCTAGCCCACATCCGAACTTCTAGTGTCATGGGCCGATTACTAGAACTCTTACGATACTTTTGTTTGAGTCTCTTTGTCAAGAACACACGTATGTGCCATGCCACTGCCAGTGAAAAAAGTATCTTGGAAATAAAATAATACTGGTATGTGGGGTTTTAGACGCACTCAGATTTTAAGTATATCATATATCCTGCTGTTGCTACGATGAAACAAGAATGAAAAAGTGGTCCGGTGTGATTACTTCTTAAATGACGACGTTGCGTCTAAATCTCTTTTTACATGAGTAAGTCCCAACGCATAGAATAGGATTTTCCTTCTTTTTTGTGATATGTCACCTTTTTATGTGAATGTAAAGAAAGAGTAAACTAAAGGCTACTACACGGTATACATTTGTAAGAAACTAAAGAATTCTAAATTTAACATGTATTCGCCACTTCTTTTCAGAATTGTGAAGGAAATCGATTCCAGTTTAGATGTATATTGCCCACCGATACTGCCAACCCGTCCTGCAGTATTCACGGTAATGTCTATTTTAGGCTGGTATCAATGGGATAAAACAAGCTCTTAAAAGCTGGTAAAAAAAACCTGTTTTTTCCTTAATTTTAATTCAGGCTACACGCCTGCTGAATTAATTGGCCCTCTTTTTTTGGTTTGCATTCTTAACGCAGGGCGACAGCATGTTTTCTGAGCAGGTACGGTGTCATTGGTATAATATGGAGAGCTACCCAACTGAAAGTATATTTTAAGGTTGCAGGTATCTAACTGGTCAAAGAAAGGTAGACTGTCAGAATCAATAATAGCAGAGTATAAAATATGACCTTTCGGCAGATTGTGTATAAATAATCGCATTCCACGAAATCACACCAGGAAAGTGGTGAAATTCAGTCCTGAATTACTTTGTAAAATAATAATTGTTGCAGGCATCGTTTTCCAATTGCTTCAGCGGATATCATTTGTGCGGGCATGTGGTCTGCATGGGCCACCTTTATAACCCTTGTTCATCTAAATTATTACTGTGAAGAATTTAAATGAAGGACCCCCACCATAAACAATAATAATTTGTGCGCTGGGGTGGCACCTGACCTGCGGACTAGCCTCGGCCATGTCGATATGATATCGGAGTGTTCCTGTGGTTTGAGGACTATATTATCACCTATAATAATAATAATAATGCGGTTTATAAGTCGCATATCCAGGCTAATGCCCGCTCATGCGACTTCACACTATTATTACCCCAGCAGGCCTGATCACTCTAGTACTTTCTCGACTCCCTGGGGAGCATACAGTGCCGCTGCCATTTATAGGCGCTGATCACTAGCATTCTGACAATATCTTCCACTGCCTATAGCCAGGTACCCATTTTACAGACGGGTGGACTGAGGAAAATGTGAATGAAATGCTTTCCCAAGGCACTTACAACATGACCGTCGTCGGGAATCGAACTCAGGACCTTTAGATCTTGAGTCCAACGCCGTAACCATTAGGCCACGCTGCTCCACACATGAATTCTTAATATAGAATTGCCCATATTATGATACATGCGAGGATCTTATTATATACTGCAATTTAAACGTCTCGAACAGGTCGTGCAAAGTCATGTCACAAAGCAACTTTCTGTATTCTGTGCGGGCAAATGCTAGCCCACATCGGAGCTTCTACAACTGTAGGTTGATTACTTGTTCTTCTACGATATTTTAGTTCGAGTCTCGATTCGCCGTCAAGACCGGAGCGTAAGTGCCTCTAGCAGTGAAATCGTCTCCAGGAAACAGATTTTAGTCACGTTCATATTTTGAGTGTATGAAATAATGTCCTATTGTTATGAAAGAGCGAAGAATGAAGAAGTAATCCGGTGTGGTCATTTGTAACATGACGACGTTGCATCTAAATCTCTTTTTACATTGGTAAGTCCCAATGCATAGAATAAGATTTTCTTCCTTTTTTGCGATATCATTTTCTTTTTCTGAATAAAAAAAAAAAAAAGCTACATCATTGGCTCATAAACATTGTAAATTTGTAAGAAACCAAACGAATTCTGAATGTAACATTAGCATTCTGAAAGAACTCGATTCCAATCCAGGTGTATGTCGCCCACCATTTCTTGCAACCCGTCCTGGAGTATTCCCCCATGACTTCTCGCTTTGTTACCACCGTAGAATGAAATCGTGATCGCGGTTATTTCTATTCTATTTAGGCCGGTGTCAATGACATAAAACAAGCGTTTACAAGTTAGTCATGCAACTCCTCCCCCTCCCTCCCCCCCCCC
>JAWQUT010000946.1:24307-37066 GCA_033807755.1 Ellobium chinense
GGCGTAGTGAAGATGATTTTATTATTATTTTTTTTTGATAATCTAGCATTGGCTTTTAAAAAGTCAAAAACTTGGTATGTGGCTCCAAAGGGCCAACTCTTGCATTCTGTTCACGGTCTGGACCACCAATCTCTCGTCTCCGAAAGAAAACAAATTAGCGAGGTCTTGCATGGAAAGGATCCTGCCAGATAGGAAACAACAAACTATTATGAGAACAGTGGATTAGCAAAGTTTCCTCTCAGATTATTGGCTAACTTTTTTTTTTTTACATTTCTCTCTTTACATTGCCTTTGGATGTATTACACTGAGGATACGAGAACGTTGAATCTATGAGACAGTGTACAGGCTCTCAGCTTATCGGTGAAAAAAACTAGCTAATGTTGACAAAATCATCCTGCTCATAGATAAAGTAGGACGGAAATATTCAAACATTGCAGATTAATTAAGTTGTCACAGACAAATAGAAATCATGTTGGTAATCGAAGATTCATAGATTACATGGGCGCTTCTGTCCTTATTTCAGGTTAAATTTCTTGGCCCCCATTTTGGTTTGTATTTTTTACGTAGGGAGGCTTCATGTTTACTGAAATGGTACGGTATCATTGATATTCGGAGACCTACTCAGTTGAAACAATATCAGTTAAGGCTGCAAGAGCCTAATCAGTTTTTTTTTAAAGTTGGTCTATCGGAGTCAATCATAGCAGATTGGCCTCCTAGTAAGATATTTAGAAATAACCGCATAACATAAAAGCACATCGCAAAAGTGGTGAATTTCAGTCCTGAATTTGTAAAAAAAAAAAAAAAAATATTGGAGGCAATGTTTTTCAATGACTTCCGCGGGTTACATTTGTGCGGGCTCGTGATCCGCAAAACAAGGCCATATTTTTAACCCCTTTTTTATTTAAATAGTAAGTGGAAAACCCCACCGTCAACAGTATACAATTTGAGCACCAGACTGCGGACTTCCCTTGGCCATCTCGCCATGATCTCGGAATTGAATTCCCTGTGGTTCGTGGTTGAGGAGAAAAGTTTATTAAATAGTTCAAAAAGGCTTTCACTATTTGGATCCTGCTCAAGGAAAGGTTGTAACGATTAAATTAGTTTGTATTGACTATACGCAGTCAGCTCTGTTACTAGTACTGTATTACCAGTAGGGTGTACTGCGTAGATATAGATGGAGGGAAGAGAGAACATTACCAATCCTTTCAAATTTCAGTTATGTATACCACTTTCTTGTAGGATGTTTTATTTCTTTTCATGACTTCAGGACTTTCCATCAAGGGCCCTTCTGACATAGATAAACACAGTGGCGTATCACAGCCTGCGGTTAATGGGGGCTGGGACTGGAGAGACGATCTCTGTCCCGTGGCACTTGAACAAGCTTTAGTTCGAACAGTTTTTTAAAATGTGTTGTAATTACATGGTTAATTCGAACCCCCCCCCCTCTCTCTCTCNTCTCTCTCTCTCTCTCTCTCTCTCTCTCTCTCTCTCTCTCTCTCTCTCGCTCCCTTTCTCTCTCTCTCTCTCACTCTCACTTTCTCTCTCTTTGTTTGGAAGGCGGCACGGGGAGATGGAGGGTGGGTAGCTAACCCTGGTCTGTATATTAAAACCAAATATGATTCTACCCAGGTACGTCACAAAACGTTTTGAAAAATGTATAATGGATTTATTAAAAACAGTTAACGTTTGGTGATTAACACTTATTCAAGACTGATAATTCAGATATAAGACATACAAGAAAACACAAAAAAATACGAGTCTGAGGGCTAGAAATAGAAATAGAGCTAGAGCTAGAGCTAGACATAGAGACAGAGATCTGTATATCATCATCAAATATATTATTATTTATAGCAGCTAAACGTTTCACGTCCAGTTTCTCCTGCAGTCACACGACCTATTGAACCGAGAAAAGGTATCATTCAAGGCTATCCTTTGTCAGCCGTAGCCTTTCAACAGGGCGTTGATAAATGGCTCAGGTAGATAGAACACCCTAAGGATGTGGTGCATACCCTGAACCTGTGCATAGCTGTGTGGATGATGTTGATTTCAAAGCATCAACAGAAGAAGCACTACTAACTATAGCACCAAAAACTGACACCTTTATGAACATCATTAGCATGGAGGTCAAACGTTGCAAATGGTTACACACGTCCAAAATCTTTTTGCTATATTTTACTGTCGATTGCTGTCACTCCAGCCCTAATTTTCGTTGGCTATTCCCGCTCACCAGTAATGGAGATAAGCATCGGATCGAAAACAAATGCATTACTTTTAATAGCTCATGACAAGTAAAGTGTTTTTGCTGTGTCCATTCTCCATGAAAAGCCACTGGGAGCCTCAGGCCTCAGGCAATTGGCAGCCCCTATCTTTTCAAACTTCTGCTCTGACCCGAAACAGTGCTGCTTTAATTTAACCTAAACTGCCCAGGGAAGTGACAAGTGCATTAGAACTGGCCACAGCTAAGGTCACTGAGTCCTTGAGAGGGAGGAAAAACGATGAGATAAATAGATCACCTTCCTCAAAATTAATGCGCGTGTGTAACCAAATATGCCGTGCTTCACAGTCAAAAAAAGAGGAAATAACTGGATCATAAAATCCGACTAAGGGTGGTACCCAAGAAATGTATTGTTCAATACAAAAACCTATGTATGAAAAGGAACAGTAGCGGGTAAAGATACGAGTTAAGGGGAGATCATGAGGCAGGACGAGCTGAAGAAGGCATAAACTTTACTTTTAAAAACGTTTGCAGGCCCACCAGAGAACGGGAATCGGAACTAGAGAATGATTCACAATGCACGTAGGGGGAGAAGGTGGAGGGTTAATGTTGGATTTTTTGTATTTTCAGTTTCAAGGAATTATGTTGCCATCGAATGATGTGTCTGATAGGACTACAGTTGAAAGAAATCGTCTCAATTTGAACGTATCCGATCTCTTCCGGATAGCTCTCAACCCACGCTTGAATGATTTTTTAGCATAAGAAAATACCCGGCCCTAGTTTGGTGTTGATCAAATCAACAGTCTGTCAAAAAGCTCGACTCTGTAAATATTTTATGATGCACTTGATCATATTTACACTGGTGGAATAAAAGGAACCCGAACAGATCTTAAGACGGTGTGAAACGCACAACACATTCGCAAGAGCAAACAGAATGGCGAGCCAAGTTGCGTCGAGTCTTTGTCAACCCTTCCCCACCCTCCTTCCCTCCCTCCTTTCTTCCTTCCAAACTTTGTTTGGACCAAATGGCTGAGACTCCTCACCCTTTCCCCTACCCCCATCCCTGCTCCTCACGCCTTCTCCCAAGTTCCAACCGCTTCATAAGAAAAGATGAAAAGTGTGTCCTTCCTCCATATGTGTCCCCTCCTTATGCCTTCCCCCATTTCTGTATCAGTCCCGTGCCTCAGTCACTTGCAAAAAGCAAGCAAGAAAATGCAAGACATCTTGTCCCCTTCACCAACCTGGGGAGTGTTGGAATCTCACTCTACCAACTTATGATGCCAATAACCATTGGCCAAAAACTGCACGCTGTTAGGTTGTGTTGCGAAAATTTCAACACCTTATTAATAAACATTCTCAAAATAATAAATCAACCCATAGAATCCATATGCTTAAATTCGGGCTTTGCCCTTTGGTTACAAAGATTGGGCGGAAGAAAGAGGGAGGCGGAGAAGAGGAACAGAGAACCTTTTATAATGTGTAGGCGTCACTGTCAGTTCAATTCATGGCCATCTCTTTGCACAGCGTCAGGGGTGCAAAATAACATTACGTCATAATTTCTGTTTGTCGTTTCATTGTACGCATAGCAACTGTGCATCTTGTATCGGCATATTAGCATAATATGTTAATGTGCCGATACAAGATTATACATTGATTTTATACATTTTAAACTGCTATTGACTTTATTTTCTTTTGAACGAGGTTTCCTTTACACACCATAGTTTGTATGTAGACTGTGCAAACATCAACTGAAAAAAAAAAAAAAAAAATNACAGAGAACCTTTTATAATGTGTAGGCGTCACTGTCAATTCAATTCATGGCCATCTTTTTGCACAGCGTCAGGGGTGCAAAATAAAATTACGTCATAATTTCTGTTTGTCGTCTCATTGTACGGATGGCAACTGTGCATCTTGTATCGGCATATTAGCATAATATGCTAATGTGCCGATACAAGATTATACATTGATTTTATACATTTTAAACTGCTATTGACTTTATTTTCGTTTGAACGAGGTTTCCTTTACACACCGTAGTTTGTATGTGGACTGTGTAAACATAAATTGAAAGAAAAAAACCCACTGAACCCCTTAAACCGTATCCAGTGTGAATGAATGCATCTGAGTCCATAAGTTATGAACGTCTCCAAGGAATTCGCCTCAGCCTAACGCAGATACTGTCAAGCGGTGGAGTAATGACGGAGATGCATTTTGCAGCCATGAAGATTGCATTGTGCTCGATTTCTTTATTTAAATATCGGCTATCTTAGAGTGGATGTGGGAACAAGGAAGAACAACTCTAATGCTTATTCACATTGGCGATTTTACGAAGGAGTAGCTTCCCCTATTGCAGCATGTGCAGGCAGTTGCGCATGGTGTATGAGTATGAACTATAATTATTCTATTCATTCATAACTTAGGAGATGGATAGTTCTGTGCAACTTTACGAGCAGAGAAGAATAACACAATCATTACGTGCTTACTATCGTATTTCTTGCGCTGGCGACCATCTGAACATAACACTTTCACAAAATCAACACCTGCTCGGAACCTGTGTCCGCTGGTCTAAATTTCAGGACATTTAATTTTTCAGTTACTTCAAACCATTCATAAGAAAATAATTTTAAACTTTGGCCAGTCATCCAGCTCAGTATTTTGCTTATACCAAGATACTGGAGAAGTCAAGGATGAGTGAAGATCTTTGTGTTGCCATCTGTGTATGGCTAACTGTTATTACGACAACCGTGCGGTCTGAAGATATTGTGATGACTTGGTATACTCACACCGGAGATCGAGATGCCACCGTGCAGTTTACTGAACTCACATTTACACAGTAAGTGTATAACAGACAGACAGACAGACAGACAGACAGACAGACAGACAGACAGACAGATAGCTAGATAGATAGATAGATAGATAGATAGATAGATAGATAGATAGATAGATAGGTATAGATCGATAGATAGATAGATAGATAGATAGATAGATAGATAGATAGATAGATAGATAGATAGATAGATAGATAGATAGATAGATATCCGTGAAGAGTACAACAAAATAATTCTAAATCCTGTGCGTCAATTTCAGTTGTACATTGCTCCACCAACTACGACAGTTGCCGAAATCAAGCTTCTATAAAACTCAGATACTATCGTTCATAACTCAACAAACCCCAAAACTATACATGTGGTGTGTACGACTGTATGCACGTTATATACGTTAGAAGTGGTCACCCTGCTTGACCTTGTTTTAGGCTTGGCAGCGGGGCTAGGAGTGATTGAAGAAAAAAAGGTTTGCTGTCTTTGCCTAGGAAGAAACTTTTGTTAATGAATTATACAAAACCATGATTAGTTGTCTTAAATCAACCAATATCTCTAATCTATATTGTCGATTATGTAGTGTTGTTGAGTTTCAGAATTTTCGACCGGCGGAGAAACTTTTGTATTGACAGGACAATCAGGGAAACTTCTCATATTAACCTTTGTAATACGGTGATAATACATATATACTACCATCAGCTCGTTACCGTTGAGTGCGGCAATAGTATATTATTATAAGCATCGCTCTACCAACCTCCACCTGCGGCGATCGTTTTTATGCAGCCGTGTAACCTGGCAACGGGTCAAGACACTTCTTGCCATGCAGGTGGAAAAACGAATACCCTTATTAAAACAATGGAATGTTCCTATGCTTGTGCTCGTGCTGTAACCATCAAATTCATTCATATATTAGATAGAAATCGAGAGGATACTCAAAGGACTGACTGATTTTCAAGAAAAGACATTCTTCATTGGGATGACTGGAACACTATTTACGAATAATAATATCTTCATCAAAGTCATCAAACCATCTTCTGTTTTCACACACACACACGCGCGCACACACACACACACACACACACACACACACACACACACACACACACATACACTATCTATCTATCTATCTATCTATCTATCTATCTATCTATCTATCTATCTATCTNCTCTCTCTCTCTCTCTCTCTCTCTCTCTCTCTCTCTCTCTCTCTCTCTCTCTCTCTCTCTAAATATATATATATATGTATAATAACATAAAAAAAAAAACAGCTTTACTTTGTACTCAGCCATGTGAGTTAATTTCTCAACCGACGTTACTCAAATTTACTGTGTGAGTCATAAATTCTATGCAGATGGTGCTGTTTTGGTCAGTGATGGTTCACCTTCTGCCCCCGAAATTTCCGAATTTTTACTTAATGGATTTTTCCACCTTCGAGTGACCAGCTTCATTTTTTAATTCTGACATCCATATGCGCATGACGTCACTTCTTTTTGCGTAGCCTATTGTGGTGTCTACAGCCAACGTAGCGTCTTCAGGCCAAATTCCTTGAATATGACGGGTTTTAAGGAGGCTGGCGCCAATAAAAGTCGTTTGGCGTGTTATTTATTTTCTCAGTTTAACCGATATGTTTACATACAAGGACGAGTTTGAGTATAACAGATAATAAAAGAGAAGTAGTGTAAATGCTACAAATATGCGGGTACTTTGACTAATATATAATACTATATGTATTTATATATAAATAAAATGTGTGCTATTCCTTCTACTTGTATAATGAGATGTATTACACTGTTGGCATTGTGAAAAACTTTCCCTATGACTTAAATGAAAATTACTATAATATAAAATAATAATATACTTAGGGTACGCCTGAGATCATGAAATATATTTAGGTTTTAGTGGGATAGCGGGGAGGATGGGTGTTGAGGGTGGGGAGGGGTCCTCTCATTCAGACTGCCAGGAAGTATTGAGGAGAGGCACTTGTCTGAAGGAGGCCCTTCTTGAATTGTGAAGACATTTTGTTGCTAAGTTCTGCACAACAGGATGTTATTTATTTATTTATTTATTCTTTAATGACAGTCATTGACTGTGCTTAAGGGGATGCGCTACTTCTTTTCAGATGCTGTAATACATATAACATAACATAACATAACATAACATAACATAACATAACATAACATACCATACCATACCATACCATACCATACCATACCATACCACCATACCATACCATACCATACCATACCATACCATACCATACCATACCACAACACAACACAACACAACGAAACGTAGCGTAACGTAACATAACATAACATAACATAACATAACATAACATAACATAACATAACATAACATAACATAACATAATATATATATATATATATCTTTCATAGCCTTTTTTTTTTTCTTTCACTAGTCTGTATCTCACCGAATATCTTTGTCACTATAGGTTCATCACATGTCTACACACCCATAGTGTTGAAAGTTGCACGATCTTCATTCTCCCAGACGATTCAATCTCATCCGTGCATCCGATCTTCAGTACCGACTCCGAAACATCCGTGACGGGTCCCAGCGACTTCATGTGTGAACAGCTTTCAATTCCAGCCCTTGTCATCAGTTGCACAAGACTGGCACTAACTTCTTGTGAGGATGGCGGCTCATGCTGGTCGATAAGCTGCATTAAATTTTACCATGAACAGTGTGAGTCAATGCCGCTTAGACTCATCTGGAACTCAGCCCAGCAAATCCAAATGACACACGACAATTCAAGTGTCACTATATCCACATGCAGCTTTCTTTGTTCCTCAGTGTCAGATTCTGATGGCATACAAACGCTATCAGGTGAGGCAAAATTCACACCGACTCAAATCTCAGAGGGTATCACTGTTATGGATTCTTCCTGTCCAGAGCCATGCCATACGGAAGCCTCAATCTCACTAGAATCTCCAACAACTCCATCCAATGTCACCTCCAGCGGAGCGGAAGACGATGACCATGAAGCAGCGGCTGTAGCTGGGATTATTTTTGGCGGGGTGATGTTCTTCGTTCTTGGCGCAGTGGGACTCATTTTCTGGTACCGCGGACCGAAGACTTTTGAGGATGAGAAAAGTGGCATTGATCAGGTATCATCGCAGTCTGTGGAAATGGCCAACGGTGGCTACAATGACATCACCGTGTCAGGGTATAACGGCAAAAATGCCAGAGAGTACGTCATAGATGAGAACAGTGAAGCCTTATACGCTACTGCATCTCTTAATAAGATTGTAATCAGTCCAGAACCACTTGTAACATACTTATAATCCTACTCTTGTATCCGGCGACCCGTCAGTGGAAGATGTTCTTTGTGAAAGCACACTATAAAATTACAGTGGGTATATGAAAGTAGGGCGCCATGACGTTCTGTCCGTTCTTGTTAACATTTAGTTTTGGCAGTGGATTTTTGCTTCCCTTTGACATCCAACAATGATAAGGGAGACAGCGTCCTTTTTGTGCCTTGAAAATACACTGGTCTCAGCAGCTGAACCACGTTAATTTTTTAAAGGCATATTAGATGAATTATATATTATAAATTGTTTCATTAGGATTTTCTGTTCCATTTCTTCAGGGAGTACCCTCTTCCATTCCAAACAACGATACCGTGGGCCATAGTAATGCTATTCTTTTTATTATTTTATTTCCACATACTGAAAGTATGCACATTAGGCTCTCTTGTCAACCAGTAATATGATTAAGCGAAAATGCGACTTAAACGTTATTTGGACTGGCAAGAGATTTATCTCCTTCCACTCCCATGACACCATGATCAACGTCATCAGTGATAGATTGGAGTTAAATAAGACAGATCACAGCTTAATACCTCAGAATTCGCAGGCACAAACTTTCAGACTTTTTCTCTCTTTTTTTCATCCGACTGTTAAGCTCTGTTTCCAGGATATATTACAACCTGTGAGAGCAAAGCAGACAGCTGTATAACCTCTTCGAGACAAACAAATGATAAGTATACAATCAATGCATAAAGCGATCTACTTAAAAATAAATAGTATTTGTTACTTTAAATATATGTATCATAGGAACATCTCGTGTAATCTCTTCACAAGGACTCGCCAAACTTTATAATCTTAAGGTCTCACCAAGTTTACTAATAAAGGAGGCAGTGTAAACGTGTGGTTTGTAAGTCATATTCAGAAATTGAATACTGTCAAGTCTAAGGTTTGTGTGCTCTACTCTTGGGCTGGGCGGTTTATGTTGTAATATCCTAGGGAAAAAGCACTTCACTGCCCTTTTCACAATCGACTCAGATGTGAATGAATTCTTGGCTGTAGTGCTGGAGGGGGCAGGGAGGGAGGGGGAACCAATGCGAGCATCGCGGGCGAGCAGCAATGACTCTATTAGGTGTTTCATTTGAAATAATTACATGTACGTATAATGTGTGCTATCCTTTGTATTTTGAATAATGAGATGTATGACACTGTTGATGTTATAAATGAATCTCCCTACGATGTAAATAAAAATTCCTATAAGTATATTTAAGGACCCAAGGGATCATGAAATAGATCTAGGTTTTGGTAGAGGGTGGAGGAGAGATGGGGAGGGGTCTTCCCATTCAGACTGTCAGGAAGTACTTTTAGAGGCACTTGTCTGAAGAAGGCTCTTCCTGTGGTGACAATGTTGTTGCTTGGTTTTTCGCAACAGGAAGTTATTTATTTATTTTATAATGACAGTCTTTGCCTGTGCTTAAGGGGAAACAATACTATTTTGCAAAGGTTGTAATACACATAACACGGGGGGTGGGGGGTGGGGGTAACTTAACACCATGAGCGCATCGGGTTTTTATGCAAAACTGCACACCAAAGTGTTGAAGGTGCATTTTCCTTCCTGAAGTGTTGTTTTCAGACTAAAGCTTGTCGCTTCCGGTCGCATCTGACAGCACTGTTGACACTGCTTTTTGACACTAGATTATACGAGTGTTCCTTATATACTTTTAAACAAGATCACGGAGGCCTTTATGGTTTCTCTAGCTTTACCTACAATTATGCGGGATAGTGCAAAACACTGTGACGTATAATAATGTATATTTGTGCCCAGACAGAAATTGAAAAGAAAGGCTCTGTAGGATAATGCAGGATGAGATTAAGAAAGGTATGGGTGGAATCTGGTGTTAACCAACTGAAGCTGTCGCAACTGACATGTTGCCCAAGATTATCATCCTTGAGTGAGGAAAATGCACTTTTTACACCACTTAGGTGTGCAATTTTACATAGAAACTCATTGTTTTGATGGTGATTTGTTGCGCACCATCTTATGTGCTTTGGAAAAGCATCGTGCCTTTCCTTAAGTAGATGGTCTGAGATTATAAACTAGTTACCGTAAGAAGTTTATTTTTTTTCATCCGTGAAGTTCTTGAGCTTATCAATTAGTAGAGAGATTTTATTGTAATTATCGGATTTTCTGCGGATCTGTATGGCAGAGGCAGGCAAGCACATACAGCTTTCTCTGGTATATAACCATAATTATTGCTTGTTACATTCCAGAATCCGATGAATTTCAATGACTAGATCATGACGTGTCACAACGTGATCCTAACGGCAGAAAATGCCATGCACATGCTTTACTTTGCCATAGCTACCATAGAAAATCTGAACTCAAAAAATAAAAGCTCCCTACTATCACAATTAATCGTTGTATCATTCATCACAATTTGGTCGTAGGCCTAAGTCTTGAGTGGAATGCATCAGCCCTAAATGTGGTATGCCTAAGATTTTAAGTGATGTGCTTAAGTCGTCAATGAAGTGCATATGTCGACGAACTCTGAACAGATTCAAGAATGAAAAATGAGACGAAAGTATTGTAACTGAGCTTTAATTAAATGTCACCGGAGCTGATAACACAATATCCATGTAACAGTCACTTTCCTCTCTCCACACTTACGCACATGATACGATTTTTCTTTTCTTTATAACGTCTTGAAGCATTTTTGTTTCTTAAAAACAGTGATAAAATCGTCAAACAATATCTCCTTAAACCTTTTTTAAGCATGCAATTAAAAGATGAATGCCATTGTGATTAAAAGGATACAAACACGATAGAGATAAGAAACTTTGCTAAATTAGTGTCTTTACTTTAAGTAAAAGTTGATAAGCATATAGCTTACCCAGAAGAAACAGTTCAGCACTCCCTTTTTTAATATGATTCACCCTAGAGCCAGAGAAAGGAGACACTTATCACTTAATGTCTATATGGCTCTATACTTCAAATCCACAACACAGACACATTCCTTTATAAAACACTTAACAGGGCCATTTGAGAGTACAGAGCTCATGACTCATAGGATAAGAAATATCAATAACAACTACAACAAGCAATATCTATAACAAGAACAACTGCCTACTTGCAATTAAGTATATTAATACTACTCTTGATAGTAAATTACTGTAATGCTGCTACTATAAATAATTGATGACGTGATGATGATGGTGGTACTGAATCACAGATATTAAAACCCATTTTTCATTGCTATACTCGTAACCAGCAATTCCATCATAGCTGTACAGTAATAGAGCTAAAGTCCAGTATTTAATCTCTCTCTCTCTCTCTCTCTCTCTCGCTCACTCTCACTTTCTCTCCCTCTCTCTGTCTCTCTCTCTATCTCTCTTTCTCTCTCTCTCTCTTTCTCTCTCTCTCTCTCTCTCTCTCTCTGCTTCAGTGTGCTTTTCTCTACCACTCTCTTGCCAGAAAAATCACATGGGCAATCAGCGAATAGAAAATTCCAAGTACGAACATGTGAACTGCAGCGAGATGTGAACTACCGAGGCAGATCACATTTATTGCATACTCACTCCATAGTTACTGCTAAAAATGTTTAGGAAACTGAAGTAAAACCTCGATATTAAGTACTCTTTTATTAAGTAAATATAGTTATTAAGCATGAATTTCACATCCATGGTTTCATCCCTATTCTGAGGTTAATTCGAATTTAAGTATACCTCAATAATAAGTATGATTATTCCACACACCGGGGCATATTTTATATCGAGGTTTTACTGAATCATTCATTAAATCGTGTAACAACACAGTACGGTGTACAGAAGTAGCAAACAAATAATACAACAAATACTGACAGCTAATTTCCTATTCCAAATAGCATTCACAAACTCGTAAAGTGCTTATTGTTGAATTTTTTTTTTCCGCGAAAAGTCGGAATGGCTGTTTTGTGAGGTTCTGATTTTCAATATCATTGTTTTCCTATGTCTGTATAAACACACAAATTTAGAATAATCGGGGTAACAAAATTTAGCTCTAAAATCGCCAAACTGGCAAGTCTGCATCGCACTGGTACAAAGCATACTATAATAGATAATGTCCAAAAAATGAAGAACAATAACTAGAGAACAGCTTTTTTTTTTTTGCATTTCCATTACTATAAATGAATCCTTTGAAAGATGTGTGTTTTGCTTGCGGGGAATAATTTTGGCGAGCCATGCAAAATTCACACCTTGCAAAATTCATGAAAAATAAACCCCATGTTTTCACTGACAAGAAAAAAAGAATCACTTCTACAGAACCGCTTTAAACTGCTAAAGTAGAAAAGTAAACTGCCATCTAACATGCAGCACAATATGCATGAATAATGAGTGATAATTTAACAATGAATTTTAAGTTTCATATACACACTCTTGAACAACTCACAAGACTCCCGCACTGTCCACCCTCTAACCCCTCCCC
>JAWQUT010000946.1:55416-66672 GCA_033807755.1 Ellobium chinense
AAAAACTGTATGTCATCACAATATGGCATAAACCGTTTTCCCAGTGGATCAGTGAACGTTGCATTTTTCATTTTCTTATTAAACTTTCGTGTTCAAATGCTGCCCGAGTTGGCAAAATATTTAAATATCTCAATGCTAAAAATGTTACGGCAAAATGAAGAATACGAGCAATGTAACAGAAGAGTGAAAGACAAAAAAATAGCCTCATATGTTTAGTTATGCTCATTATAATAACACTTTACATTTTACCCATTCATTTCATTTTGTATTTAACCTAATGAAGAACCACATCTTTGATCGGAAAATTCGTAATTGTTTTATAGCATTATTATAACTCCATTTAAAATTTTAAATATTAAAATGTATTTCTTAATCCTTCCCTGGTTTGGACAGAACTTTTTAATGTTTTAAATGTGTTTCAAATGATAATACTAGAGAAATACATTATGAAAACTTTAGGAATCTGTGGAAAGAATTTGGTAACGAGTCTGTATCCTCGGATTTCTTAAAAGATGTCCAGTTTTAACAAAACATATTTTTTTCTAGGCTGCGAATCTGTCAGTCTTTATACGCATTGGGCTGACATTTTATGTAAAAGAGTTCTCAAATCATCCTAGATTCGAGGATTTTCTAACGGCAATGTGCGTGTGGTAATACTGTTTAACTATTTTATTTTGGGTTTGATATAAACTAAGTTATTTATGGACGCACAATCTAACCTCCACGGTCGGCTGGGCCTTCGGTGTAAAGTGGAAATTCCAGTTCAGTTCTATTCTATTCTATTCTATTCTATTCTATTCTATTCTATTCTATTCTATTCTATTCTAGTTTTTAAAAAAATCCAAAACTAGAAACGCTCTTTGTTTGATCTTAATGTTGGCATACCAAAATATGCTATGTGGGAACAAAATAAAAAATAACGTGTTTGTTAATTAAACAAACTTTCTTCAGCTTTACCAAGACCCAACGTAGTGAAATTAGGCTTAACAACTTAGAAACAAATTACATTGAGATATATCAGCTAGAGAATGCGCTCGGCGTGTCTTATGCAAATTTTACACCCACAAAGAAATGTTTTTGAGCTGCATAACAAAAACGGGGAAGTTATAATATTATAAAAATTCAACAAATAAGGTTCACTATTTATACTGCCTTGGGCTTTTTTGCCACTAAAGCTTAGTTACATCCTTAGAAATAAAATGTTAAATTGCGATTTCTTTCTTTCGTTCATTCTTTCTTTCATTCTTTCTGTCTTTCTTGGAGACATCGTGTATCTTACTGTATTAAGTTATGTTTATTTTAATGCCTTTTTTTTTGGTTTTACATCCATCCTTCCTTTCTTTGAAATTTTCTTAATCCATTTCTCTTTTCTCTCGTCTCTCTCTCCTCTCTCTTTCTCTCTCTCTCATTCTCTCTCTGTCTGTCTCTCTCTGTCTCTGTCTCTGTCTCTCTCTCTCTCTCTCTCTCTCTCCCTCTCTCTCTCTCTCTCTCCCCCTCCTTCTGTCTCTTTCACTCTTAGCTTTCAACATTTCGTTCATCCAAGATTTCATTGGAACTCATTTTGATTATGAATTTTAGACTGCAATTCAGTCGAACATATGGCTGCCCCCATGCCCATTGTTATCGTCGAAATGTAAGCCGCACCCACCCAGGGTCGTCTACTTTACCTCGACTCAAAAAATTTGCTTCCATATCTCAACTTGTTTAAGGTTACGTTCGGAAGAGGAGCAACAAAATAGCAATCCACAAGGTTTCGTCTTCATGCTGTATGAATTCATTTTCCCGTAAAATTTCGAAGGCTTTGTGGATTGGGGGGGAGGCAGAAGCGCGGGCCTGAATTGAAATTAGCGAAGTGTCCTACATTCCTCTCCTCTTNGGCACACCATGACCAAGACAGGATAAATGGAATAAAAAATATTAATAATAATAAAGTAGGATTTTTATTCGACTTCATGGCTGGGAAAATTGATTTACAATGCCATACAATATCAAACATCTCATGCACAATACAGACATATATTATGTATACATGTAAATTCATTATATAACAAATTTAATACATAACAACGTCACTGCTGGTCGCCTGCAGTGCAGCACCTTGATTCCCCCCCCCCTTCCCCCTCCCCTTTTATGTTAAAGTAAGGAAGGTTTGCAGTGGTGGGGAGATAAACTGAATACACATTCTTAGCCTGCTAAACTGCATCAGTTTTGATAGTTGAGAGAAGAAGAAACGTTTTCGCAGCATAAATCACTGACTGAGCAAACAACAATATTATTATTTTAATCACCATCTTAGGAGACAGCGTGGTCGTGAGGTTAGTGAGTCGAATTCAGAAACTGACGACTATCAAGTCTAAGGTGTATGTGTTCGACTCGCGGGAAAGATACCTCACTTCCATTTCCCAACTCGACTCAGGTATGAATGAGTAGGTCTACCTGGCTTTAGAGCTGGGGGGATCAGGGCGCTGCACTGCGGTCGACCAATAATGACGTTGTTATGTATTTCATTTGCAGTATTTTGTAGTTCATATATTATTATTAGAGGGAGGGGAGAGAGGGAAGGAGAGATAAGAAAGTGTGAGAGAGGGAGGGAGCACGAGAGACTGAGAGAGAGAGAGTGGGAAATGGTGTGAGGGGAAGAGAAAGATTGGGAGAGAGAGATAGTAGGACAGGAGAGAGATAGGAAGGGAGAGAAAGATGGAGACATAGGGAGAGGGTGAAAGAGGAAGAGAGAGGGAAGGAGAGGGAGAGAGGGGAGGGAGAGAGAGATAGGAGAGAAGGAGAGACAGAAGGGGACAGAGAATGAGAACGTATGAAAGTATAAGAATGATGGAATAGTGGTCGGGATGTTTGACTCAATAAAGTGATTGTTAAAAACATAAATGTTGCATTACTCATTTACAACTGGACTATTATCTGAGCCGAATAAACTTATTGTTATTGTTGTTTGTTATTGCTATCTTTACTGCTACTGCTACGAAGTTGACTTACATCATGTTTTACACTTCTGAGAGAACGAACGCAGGGGAAAAAGTTTTATGGCAAAGCAAAAAAGGAGTTAGTGAGTTTTTTTGCAACCGCAATCTTCATGGGAAAAAATTGGCGCATTTCAGTTGTCTAAACAGGTTATCATAAATACACACCTCATAAACAACTGAGTACCCTTGTCGAAAAGTAGCATAAATATAACCTGGGCTAGTTTCGTAGTTCAGTGAAGCCATTATGTGAGGATAAGGATAAAGATAACTTTATTTGTTTAGAAAGGATAATTTGTCTTTTTTTACAATGGAAAAATAATTAGGTACAGACATAAATTATGACACACGCAAACACACACACACACAAACACACACATACACACACACATAAACACACCACATACACACACACACACACACACACACACACACACACACACACACACACACACACCATGTTTTAACAGACTAACGTAGATACGCACAGAAACCATCCAAAAGCTGGAGGCCAAGAGAAATGGCGAATCGCTAGCGTTTCTTATCAATGGACTCATCCCAACCGTGATCTAGCCTGAAGCATGCTTTACGAGGCCCCATCAAATAGAAACATATTCCCTTTATCATACAGTAACTGAACTAATGAATTTTAGATAACCGATGAGTCCTCTCCATACTCATTGATGACCATCACATTCACATATTCATTCCTTCCCTGCACAATGGTCGCGTCATTGGCAGCGTCCTCACTGACTTCGTCGTAGGGGTTATCAATGTTTTCATAGACATTAGTGGCAGTGTCTGCAGAATCTTCTAAGTTGCCAGGGCGAGAGTAGGTTTCTTTTCGAGCAGTGGACTGAGAACGCTCCCTGTCTTCACCGTTGCCAGATTTGTGAGTCGCGGATGGCTCCAAGCTTCTATAAGGGTGTTCCGCTAGGTCTACATTACCATTGCCCAGATCTGAATAAGGTCCCTGTTGTTCGGTGATAGAGCTAACAGTTGGAGTTGAAGACCCGGCTGGTCCTGGAGTAATTCTCGGAATTCCACCAAGTTGTGGTTCAACAGATGAAAGAGTCCACAGAAACCAGGATGGTGGGATGTTGGTGTCATCGGGAGGTTGTACGGGATTGTGGGCTGTTTGTTTCTTTTTACTTTGACGCCTGCACCAAATGACACCGACGACAGTGACAGCTGTGCTAACGACTATTGCTGTGACCACCCCGATGATGATTGGTTTCACATTTTCGACATCATCATCATCATCATCATCATCATCATCATCATCATCATCATCATCCTTCTTTTCGTCACTTCGATCTGATCCCTCCAATGGTACTAAGGTGGTTGATGGTGACGCAGTCTGCGTTGATGATTTTGTTAAATCTGTGGTTTCTTTTGTGGTGTCCATTGGTTTTGTAAGTGTGGCCGGTGTAGTCTGATTTGTCAATGGACATTCACACGTGGTGCTGCAGAATTCCGCGTTCATTTGCTTGTTATTGAAACGTATTTGCTCATCAGTGAAGCGCCAAACTAGCCCTACACAACTTGCCGCTTTACATTCATCATTGTTCGGATGAAATGTTTCCTCGTGTATGGTCTTCCCAGATACTTGTCTGTAAGGCTCACAAATCAGACTTCGGGTGGGTGCGTCATTGTAGCATGAATACCTCTTGTCGGAACTCTGGGTGCTGATACGTGTCTCCCTAATGAAGATGGCATCAGCGTAACGAAGCAGTTGTACTGATCTGTAGATAACTCTACATTCTGCAGGTTTGTCGTTGCATAAGCAGGCATGAAATCTGTAAAAGAAACAAGAGGAGGCTGAAGTTTATCTCTTACGAATGTTTGAAATGTACGTCGTCTAAATTGTGTGGAAGTCGCCCATGTTGACGGATCGATTTTTTATCCAAAACATTAAGCCCAATGTAAATGTCCTTATATTTCGATCTATAGGCCAGTTCTGAAGATACGAATCAAAGTATGCTCCCAAAGTAAAATGTGTATGCTCAAAATTGTAAAATTTCTAATCAGTGTTTTGGTAACTGACTCTAGATATGCTAGTGAAAAGGTGGCAAATGGCACTTCTTCTTTTCCCTCGAATTATAATGTTGTGGTTTATGACATTATGTGTCGTCCTGGACCAACACTATGTGTACTGTCTGTGGGAGTGCGAGTGAACGTGTGGAATATGGAGGATTTCAACTCCAGCAAAAACTGAGATACAGAGTTTCAGAGGGTTTTTTTTTCATTACAGATATATGTTGATGCTGATATTAACAATTAGCTAGACTACCACCATGGGGAGTATTTGGGCTGGAGAGTCTGAAAGGAATTTTTCATATGTGACAAAGCCCAACATGCTTCTGACCCACCTAAAACCAAGGCAATGAAATTATTTATAGACATTTATGTGAAAGATGATGAGTCTTCCTCAGGTTTTGAGTCAGCAGTATGATTCATTGAGCTTACAGAGCAGTCGATGGTATGAATGCCCAAACCTAAACTTAGGATTAATACCCGGGCAGTCAGATAGTACAAATGCTCCAACCAGAATACATTATGAGGTGTATTCTGGCAGCCCAGTCAGTATAGTCACTCTGTTAGTTTATACTTACTCTTGAAATACATATGCAGCAAAGCTTATGTTGACAAACTTATCGGAGAAAGCAGGGTCACTTCTGACTTTGATAATGACATCCCCGGGTATTTGAGAACTGACGAGTGTTATGAGAGTAATGGTCCAAACTGCTGCGATTTGAAGTAAATATATCATGATCTTGCAAGTCAGCTTGAGTCTTTCGCTGGCAAAAAAAAAAATAATAGATGAATGAGTTGAAAGTACACATATAAATGATGTGATAGAGGAATAAATTTTCTTATTTCTGTTGTTGTTGTTGCTGTTTTTGTTGTTGTTGTTGTTGTTCTTCTTCCTCCTCTTGATGATGATGTTAATGATGGTGATGGTACTGGTGTTGTTGTTGCTGTTGTTGATGTTCTTGTTGTTGTTGTTGTTGGTGGTGGTGGTGGTGGTTTTTGTGCTAGTTTTTAAAACATGACTTTCATCTCAATGACTGAATATCGTCTATCCTTGAATACTATGACTTGCATCCATCTATCGTTGTCCACTCAGAAAGATAAATATGCCACCACCAAATAATAATAATAATAATAATAATAATAATCATAATAATAATAAATTGAATTTGTAGAGCGCCCAATTCCCCAGGTGAGCTCTGGGCGCTTTGACATTTTAACATTCTCTCAGATATGCACGCAAGCTCACTTCAGTACAATACGTATGAGAAAACACTCGTACCCACACACACACACACACACACACACACACACACACACACATGCGCACCTACGCACACATATATTCATACACAATGATATGAATCTTTTCAAAATTTAGTTGTGACAGAGTCAGCTATGTTTAACTAAGAACCAAAATGTTTACTTAAGAGATGTGCTTTAAGTAACCCCTTGAATACAGCCAATGAGTCTGAATTTCGAATATTACGGTATACCGAATTTCATAAATCTGACATCAAATAAACACGACTTTCAGATCACTTTTATCTTATAAATTCTATCTAATTAAAAAAAAGATGAACTTTTCAGTCGTGAAAAGGACCCTGAAGTGGCTCTTACCCTGTTTGAGACACATCAATCACAAATGAACTGAATGAACCACACAGTTACACGACAAAAAGTAGATCCAAACAGCTGACAATCATAGATGACATTTAGACCACAGACACATTGTGAGATTTCATGTACTTTTAATTCAAATGTTTATTTAAACTGAAACGTGAAACGAACGATGACAAACGATAAGTTGACACACAAACAACCAAGCTCCTGTCACCCGTAAATAACACGAAGGTAGACATGCCGAAGGTATACGGCTCAACTTACCCATAGATCCGCTCTGGCACCCAATAATTGTCCAGTCACTTCTGGCGTCTTTACGCAGCTATTTATTAACGCAATTTATTGTTCAACACATCTTTTGTGTGTACGTATGTAAGCTCTTCAGCGATTTGAAGCACAGAAAGGTCATATTTAAGAAATGCTTTTACGCCATGTGAATATCGAGCTTTTCAAAAGAGGCAAAGGGGCATGTTAATTTCTTTTCAAAATGCTTAACCAGGAAGTAGGCATGTTCACAACTACGCACACTTACATTGGCTTATTAACAATTATGCATGGTCTATTCGGTTAATCTCAGTTTGATCTATCTAAACTTTTACACAACTGCAGCGTGTTTTTTTTTCCCGGCTACATTTCTCTCCGCTTTACCGCAATTTCGATAATCACAACTTACGTGATATATTCCGGGTGACAAAATGCTAAATATCTATATACATATTATCACCGGATTATCTCCACTACTTTTAAATAGCGATTTTTTTATTGCTCCTGAAGATCCGCGATTAAGCGGACTTGACTGTAAAAGAATTTTTGTTTTAGGTACATTCTTACAAAGTCACTGGGTAAACACAATTTCCTTAACCCACAATTTTTTTCGGGCTTGCCATAGTTACGAGGGAAGTCACGATTATGTCCAAGTGATATAAAATCTGCGCTCCGAGTCGCTTGTTGTTGTTGTTTTTTTCTTTTTCATGGAACATAATAACCCATGTGTGCTATAGGGCATGATACATGTACATTTACATGGTATAGTCAACTCCCCTATAAATAGCAAGTCCTTGAGAGCAAATGTTGGGATTAAAAGGAACTGCGATTATTCAGTGAAATGTATGCAGGCATAATTAACATTTTGTCATGTGATAGACATCGCGATTAAGGGAATGTTGCGGTCATCCGATTTGCGATTAAGCAGAGTTATATGTACAAGTTATTATTCTTTCTGCTGTTCTTTTTAACAAGTGGCTTCTCTCTCTCTCTCTCTCTCTCTCTCTCTCTCTCTCTCTCCCTCTCTCTCTCTCTGTCGCTCTGTATCTATCTATCTATCTATCTGTCTATCTATCTATCTATCTATCTATCTATCATCGTGAACAGAAGTGAGGGCCTAGTTCCTAGGCTCAGGGAGTACTAAAAAAATGCCAGGAGGAGTGGCAGGATAAAACTTATTTCACCTGGAACACAAGGCATCGGCTTGAACCATCAAAATGTCGACCAAAACAAACTGTTGAACCCGGTGAGTTGGAATCGTTTTGACAATGCCCAGTTGTGGGAAGAGTTCGTTGCTTCTGAAAAGGAGTTTAGAAATTCCATCAGCACGAAGCCTATTATCTTTAAATCCCGCTATGCTCATCCAGACCCTAGCATGTGGTGGAAAGTAGTGATTTAAGGTTACAAACCTGTAATAGGATTGGACCTTTTTTTCCTCTATGGACTATATTAACATTTTGAGCTGCCCTCTGAACCCAAAGTTTTAGCTTTCACCCAGACCCATACCAGATTGAAGCCCATTATGTGGCCCAAATTTTAAGACTTACCCAACCCTAGCAAACCCATTGAAATTTTGAGCTTGGTTGCTATTCGTAAACATTTTTCACTGGTCAATGCCAAACCCCTCCTCTTCCGCCTGAGCACACCCTTGACCTGGCAGTTCCAGCCCAGGACTAAATAGTGCCTGGTAAAATAAAGTAAAATGGACACAGATTCCCATGATATCAAAATTTCCCCCCTGGAGCCCTTATTACTGGAAGCAGGGCATGCCAAAAGAGGGAAAAGGGGAGATGAAATATACCCCCTAAGTTGAAGGACCACAAAGTGAAAGTACAATTACAGGCCTGTAACCACTACTAACAAGTGTGTTCCACACGGACAATGTTTACATCACAACTAGGCCAGACGGCCAGCCTTTCAGTGTCGAGTTTTTGAAGTATGTGAAACGTATCCTTTCAAAGTTTCCAGTTCCCATCCCACCTGTAGATTTGGGAAGCAGCCAGAATTCCCCCCAAGAAGATGAGCAGCGTAACTCCCTTCATAAAGACATTCATGAAATGCTTGAGTTCATTAAAACACACGTTCAGCCTTCATTCCGACGGGGAAACCCCCGAATGCCGAACGAGTCCATTGTCAGCAGGGATGAACTCAAGAAAATGTGGCAAAGTAATCAAAGTCAAGCTATAGAGGTCATTAATAACAAAGGGCGTCTAACCACCTCCCCACCATGTAACATCGCACCTGATCTCATTGAAGAACATTTTAAGAACCGATGCACATCATCATATAACCTTCCAGATACACAGACATGTCCATGGCCGGAAGCCGCAACCCCTCCCCCGACATGGACGCCAACCGTTGACCCCATTACACATGACGAGGTGACACGCTATTAACACATTGTCTCCCCTAAGCCGGGATTCCCGGCTCAGCCACGATTCACTTTTTGACCCAAAGCCGGGAATCCCGGCTCACGTCTTTTCGAATATAAAGGCGATACTACGAAGCGCCGATGGTTGGAAATCTCTTGTGAAGGAGGAAGAGTAACACTTCCACTTCCGTTTCCAGCGTTTTGAACGTGTGAATGAGTTGTTGACGGTTGAATTTGTGCACGTTTTCTGACCCTATCGAAGTGTTTATAAGCAGACATGAAGCCAGGACCGTCAGGGGAACGCCCCCCCAAGAGAATGTGTGCTGCTGATGTACGTAAAATGATTGAAATCATGGACGATGGTGAAGATTATGGAATTTTATCAGACAATGACGATTCCCTGTACTCTGGCTGCAGCAGTAGTAGTGATGAAAGTGGATCGAGTGACAGTGAGGTAGATGTTCGAGGTCGGTCAAAGGGGGCGTTGCCCACCACAAGTGGAAAGAAGGTTCCAGCTCGCATTCAGCGTAATAGAAATGTACTTAGATCTATACCTATGAATGTGCAAGCAGATGATGGAGAAGTGGAAGAAGATGTAGAACAACAAGTAGAAGAGGAACCTGAACTTCAGGCAGCTGATCAGGTACAGTGGCAGCGAGTTGAAGAGGGTCAGACAGAGAATGCTTTTCGGTTTTCAAAGCACAATGGAACTGGAGTGAACCCTGATCTGCATGGATTAGATTCAGCCCTTGACTGTCTGTTTGCCTTACTGACTGACAATCTGGTAAATGATTTACTCCAGTCCATCAACTCATATGCAGAGTTCCTTTGCACTAAGAACAATCCACCACGGCGTTACTCTGTGTTCGCAAAATTCCAGCCGGTCACCAGAGATGAATTCCTACGTTTTTTCGCAATTCTCCTGTCAATGGGTCTGAATCCTCGTTTCAGCATCAGAAGCTATTGGAGTCACGAACCACACCTGTACACACCCTGGTATGGCCAGACCATGCCACGGAAAAGGTTTGAGGCAATTTATCACACCTTTCTCCATGCCGGCGGTGCTGAGGCGGAACAGCAGGACAAGATAGAACCTTTCCTTGAAAAAGTGTTGAAATCATTCCAAGCTGCTTACTACCCAAGCAAGGAGGTTTCAATTGATGAAATGGTCATTGGATTCCGNAGACCGTGACCTAGCTATTTTTAGCGATGTAAATAAGACCAGACGTAATTTATGCTTCGCTCTCGGACGATGCCGTCGTTCCGACATTGTCATTGTCCAGCCAATGAGAGGTTGACCTTGTAGAGGAGAAAATTTCCTTTCCAACGGCTTGCAACAAGATAGGTCTAATGTTATTGCATATAGACAAAATATGCGATCAAAATCAGACAATTTCAACATAAATTCACATAATCAGACAAAATATCCTGGGGGGTGACCCTAATGAAATGCATTTTTGAGAGGTAAAATGGATTCTTTCACATGCGACCATCAATGCTTTCGATTCACAAGATGTCAAAGTGTCTACAAATAGCGAAAACCCAACTTCGGTGTCTTGAGCATAAATCGACGATTTCAGGTGGCGCCCTCCTCCTTAAATGGTAGAAATAAAACCTAGAATATTCCCTCGAAACTAAATGTTTCATGTATACTTTTTTACGAGTAACATCGTGAACATTTTGAACGGGACCTTTTTTTCGCGGGAGGTAATTTTCGCAAGCGAAGCTTTACTCGTGGAATTCACGATTGTTAGATCCTAGCGATGAAATCTTAACACAGTATGTAGGCGCTCAAATAGTCCACACTGACAGTATTGGTGATGATGATGATGATGTAAATGATGATGATGACTATGATGATTGTAGTTATTTTATATCATTGTGGAGTTTACATTCTAAATATCAAATTATATTTCTTAATTCTTCCATGGTTTATATATATATATATATATATATATATATATATATATATATATATAGATATAGATA
>JAWQUT010000946.1:99109-110875 GCA_033807755.1 Ellobium chinense
CACCGCACACACACACACACACACACACACACCACACACATACATCTATCATATATTATGTACACGGACATAGATATATACGTATATATGTGTATACAGAGAGATAGAGAACGAGAGAGACAGAGAAGGAGACAGAGAGAGACAGAGAGAGTCAGAGACAGAAACTTGAAAAAAAAAACCTGAAAAATTTAGAAACAACAGATTCCATTCTAAGCTACCAGTATACTAACCCGTAGCCTTTCACCACAGGTTTTTAGCATGCTGACAGTCTCACACACAGATATTGTACTGTATTCAGGTAAATCACATAATCAAGATTTTTACATGCATTATTGAAGCACACAAAATCAACTTCACCAGTAACGTATAACTGAACTCGCGTCTTTGTAACTCTGACACTGTATAATCACAACGCAGTTATGAGCATAGTTTGCTTAATCACACCAGTTTTCAAAAGCAAAATATAAACATAGTTATTAGACTTTGCATATAGAAAGAAACAAAAATCCATCTTCTCAGTCTGCACTTAAAAGCAATATTATTTATTATATTTTCGCAGAGTTGTGATTAAGCGGAGTAGGCTGTGCTCAAAGCATAGTACATTCCACTTCATCCATGCTGGTATAGCTTTAAGAAAATGATGGCTTGGTTTTTCCATTCCAAACAATATCATAGTAAAATGACAGTTGAAAATGAAATTCCATTTTTTTTTCATCTGCCTAAGGGGGGTGTCATACCCGGGGTATTATACTGACTTTAAATACGGCTGTATACGACCTGTGGTAGGGAGCCAGTATGTTGGCTGTATACGGTCCATGATAAGAAGGAAATATAATAATATTGGCAGCAACCTGCCCATGAAGGTATGAAGGTGCCAATAGCACCTGACATAAAAATATGCAATTTTTAAATAGTCCCTATAAAATCAGAAACCTGGCCATGGGGAGGGGGGGAAAGGGGTTGGATTTGAATTTCAAAAGCGTAGATAGGTGCAAATACGTGTGTAGACTCAGAATAGATGAGGTTCTGCCACTCAAGTATAAAATTTGTGGTTGTTGCTAGGTGGGTAAGGTTACCTTGTTTATTGAGTGAAAAGGCCTTAAATATTGGGGGATCTGCTTCACTGCTTAAGGTCTCAATAGCTAACTGGTTTAGGGGCATTTTTCTTTGTGTGAAAATTTGGAAGAAGAGTTAAACAACATATTTGGAAAGTATTTTGACATGGGACACCTGGATAAGTTAATGACAGGTGTAAACCCTTACATAGCCAACAGTGAAAAAAACCATTGGCATCTTCATACTTAGTATGGAGTCAATATGTCAATAAATTAATGGCTTCTAAAAAAATATTTTTTAAAAAAGCCTCTGTCAGGATTGAAACTCCAACCCTCAGATTTCAAGTTCACCGTTCTAATCACTGTGCTATGGAGTCGTTGTAAGTTTTGGCACTAGCAAAGTAGAATAGACTGAGTGATCATCTGACTCTTAAAACTTGTGGTGTTTTCAATTTCCCTTGTAGAAATCGGTATCTTATGGAGCTTCTGAAATATGCAGCCTATAAGTTTTGGCATCCTACTCTATTGCCCCCTTATTTTACTTCCCACGAGCATGGAGGGCGACTTCATAAACGTGACTTTCGATTCCCAGATTAGCCCAAACGCAAAACTAATGACGTTTTACACGTGGTGGGTTCATATAGATATCGGTTGAATACCAATATCTCCTCTGTTTACTACACTCCGTCATTGACATGTGGATACTCAAGCAAATTTGGTGTACAGGATGAAATGTGGAATTTCTGGGTGATGGAATGTTTGTGTAATGGAGAAATTCTATGAAGCTTCCTCGCCTCTTTTTGTATTAGTCAGGCTTATATTCTGTTCAACCTCTCCTTAAACCCATGTGTTTCAAGTCCAGTGAAAAAATTAGCATAGTTTGCTATAAGACTTTACAGATCTTCATATACAATGTATTATGAGCTGTACACACTACTGGCAGAAATACCGTTTGCTTTATAACCATAGTTACTGGCTTATTCGTTTGCTGTCTTGGAATCAGCAATATCAATGTAAGTGTATTCGATTTAGTTTCATCGACGGTACCGACATTTGTGCCAGGTATCAGAATATTCATGCAGTAGAGAAATTCTATTAGACACCCGTAGCCCTTCTGAGTCAAGCTGTGATTTCGTTGCAAATTTTCTTGAAATCCCTATGACTCCCGTCCCATGAAAAAAGCAGTAATATACTGAAAAATTAATCGATCTTCGCATATGTACTGTATTCGCTACCAGCCGAGGTACCGATTGTATTAAAACCATCGATACTGGCGTATTCGTTCGCTGATCTTGAATCAGCAATGTCAATGTAAGTGTATTCGTTTCTAGCTTCGCCAGCAACATTGCCATATGTGTGCCTGAGATCAATGCCACGTTGACTTTGAGTATGTGTGTTGTAATACGGTGTGCTTGTGCTGCTTCTCTTTGCAAAACTACCAGCAGCTTCTTGAAGGCCGATAGCTCCAGGGTTGCCAAACCTGGGGGCAGAGGTGTTGACATACCCGCTGGACCCTTCCTTAGGTATAGCCAAAGAGGCATAGCCATGTTCAGGAAAGCTGCTGTCTACATTGTCCAGATTTGAATATGTATCAGGTGTTGAGGGAATCACTACGTATGGGTCATAATCGGGGTTTTTAATGACATCAGCACATTCAGCGATGGTTTTAAAATGTTTGTCACTGAATGACAATCTCGCTGTGTCTGTCAGATCAGGGTCGGATTCTTTGGTCTTCTGGCCTTTCCGTCGCCTCCATAGGAAGACGCCCACGATGGCTAGAATAATGAGAACGACGACGGCAATGATAACACCGATGATGATAGGTAAGTTGTTGTTGGAACCGCTGCCTGGATTTCTTGTTGCTGTTTCTGGTGGTGTTGCTGGTGTTGCAGGTTCTGTTGAAACGGTCGTTGCGGCCTCAGTGTTTATGGTTTTTGGAGTAGATGCTGTTGATTTGAGTGTTGAAGATGTGGCTAACGAGATTGTTGCAGATGTGCCTGAAGGGAGTGATGGAGATATTGCTGCTGAAGATGTTGTTGATGTTGCTGCTGGTGATGATGTAGATGTTGCTGACGGGAATGTTGTAGATATTACTGATGAAAGTATTGTAGATGTGGCTAACGGGATTGTTGCAGATGTGCCTGAAGGGGGTGCTGTAGGTTTTACTGTTGGAAGTATTGTTGAAGTTGCTCCTGATGGAGGTGTAGACGATGTTGCTGGGGATGTTGTGGTTGATGGGAGCGCTGTAGATATTGTAGTTGTTGCTGGACACGAGCAGGTGGATCCACACTGTTGCACATCAAGCTCTCCAGTGTTGAAGATTATTCTCTCATTCGCATGAGGCCACACTAATCCAACGCAGGTGGAGTTACATTCTGGGCTTGGGAGACGATATGCCTGTGTCCCTCCAGTGGAATCGTCAGGCGCGTGTTCCGCTCTCTGGCATAAAAGGTCGTTGAGAGACGGGGGGTGGAAGCAAACGTAGTAGACTGAAGAAATCTTGGGGTAGTCAGTAGTACCCTGGTGGTAGATGGAATCTACGGAGAGAATGGTGGAGTTTATCACACTGTAGGAAGCTCTACAGTAGTCGACCTCGCCTCGACAAAGACAAGAGTGGAATCTGTGAAGTAATGAGAGAAATGCTTTAGTGGGTGGAGATGAGATTTCACCAATGATACGAGGCAAGGACAAACAAACATGAGCTTGGCACCGTTGAGCACATACTGAACGCACATTTTTGAACGGAAGTTGTGTTTATCAAACTTCAACATTCTCTTCCGCTATTTGCAAAATATTAACAGCCATACTCGAACAGCATTCTGTATTTGAAATACACATCTACAGGACACTGCTAAAATACGATGCCCCCAAACTAGACTTTAGTTCTCGTGATATTCGTTCATTCGTGAAGGTTTGTATAGAACTTTAAAAATCTACAACTCAGATTTATGAAACTTTANAAAAATAAAATATTTGAAATGAAGCTTGAGTTCTTTTCTCATTCGAATCACTATCACTAACTTATGTGTTTCAATGGAAGTCTTGTCACTGATAGTCCAGCCGGTCGATTACCTGCTGTATCGATAATTCACAACAAGTGCTAACGTTTGTTGTTGTTGTTGTTGTTGTTATTGTTGTTGTTGTTGCCTGGATAAAAAACATTATAAAATAAAGTATGAGACTTAACAGCAAATATCAGATGTGTTCTTATGCTCTAAAATACCCAATAAATTTTTAGATGTGTGTTGAACGTGATATTGATTATCCGTGGTATGGACGGCGTGGTTTTGAATGGGCTTATTACATAAAACTAGTTAGTACAACTGCCAAATATTATTATACGAGCAACATGAAAAAAAAAACTGTTTATGTTTTTACACAGTATCTGATTTGAATATTTGTAAAATAAAACGATACTGATGGGTAATCGAAATCTTGTAACACTAAATACAAAGACATGTGTAAAGAATAGTAATATGCAAGTAGCATAACAGTGAAAGAGATGGAGGAGATCATCCCTCAACAGAGAGAGACGTACTGAGGTGGAAATGCCAAGCGGGACGTTTTTCTATAGTCCATAAATTTAGAATATAGAAGTGGTTCGATAAATCGTTGATTTCCTCAAAAACAGCTCAATCGATTTCATTCATTTTTGGAACACAGGCTCATACGACAAAAAACCAAACGAAAATGATTTTTTTGGTGTCCTACTTCCTGTAACAATAAAGATTCCTTATATAAGGTATATAAATCAGTCTTCTAAAAATGCATTCTGGATTTTCTTTCTTTTTTTTTTTTTTGTAGATTTCAGAATTTTTAGTCAGTCAAGAACAAAAATCTTGATTTTCATTTAGTACCTGTACTAGTCAATCAGAATTTGTTAATGAATGGCTGCCAAAAAAAAAAAACAACGTCCAGAACTGGGTTAAAATTAGTTCAGATCCAAAATGGCAGTCTTTGACTTTGAAAATCAGCTGTAAGACATAATGTCTGAATTTATAGATATAATGATAATCGTGTTTATAATTATAGATCTAGAATAATTTCTGAGACACTAAATTTTGGCAGCTACTCGTATTTGTCATAGTGTGCTGAAATCAAAAACTACCACATACTAATTTATCAAAGTAATGCCCCCTTTGTGTTGTTGTATAAACTAAACATGGATTTGGACGTTGTTAAGACTTTATGGAGTAGTTAAAACTTTCATAAACAACAAAACATTCTATATAAAATAATTTTTTAAAATGTAACTTAGGTAGGTTTCAGTATAAACAAGAAGTGTCCTTGTCGATCTGTGGAATTAGATCAAATTTATGCTTATAAACTGGAGATACACCTGTGCGTAGCCTCTTCATTTTAAACCTATTATGCATCAATACTCTTTTAAGAAGGAAGTATAATTATTTCAGCTCGCATATTGTTATAGAAGGTGAAATCTCGGTTCCACCATGTGGTCCCACTTCATGCGTGGATTTTCATCCTCATAAACAAGCTCGTGGTATTTCTATATTTTTGGCATCCTCTGAATAAAATGAATTAGAAGTGGAGAACTCGTGCTTTACTCGTTTCGGAAAATTTGTTTGTTTGCGTTTATATGTTAGCTAGTAAGTTAGTTAGTTAATTTGTTTGTTTGTTTGTTTGTTTGTTTAGTCGGTCTGGTGGTTACTCGGCTGAGTGCTTCCTCGGCTGGTTGGTTGGTTGGTTGGTTGGTTGGTTGGTTGGTTGGTTGGTTGGATGGTTGGTTGGTTGGTTGGTTGGTTGGTTGGTTGGTTGGTTGGTTGGTTGGTTGGTTATTTTTCTGACAGTTTTGACTATACTCGGAAACACAGACTAGACTTTTTAAATGCTTGCATTCATTATAGGACAGAATATAAACAAGAAAAATGTGCTGGAGAAGATAAGAAGAAACAGGAGAAGCTTGAGAGGTGAAACAGCCATGATAAGATAAAATAAGACAAACATAACATACACATAATGAAACATTCACTCAAGCACGCATGCAAATAAACCTCCTCTTCCACACACACACACACACACACACACACACACACACACACACACACACACACACACACACACACACACACACACACACACACATACACACATGCACATACACACATACAGACACGCATACATAATATACGACGCCTCCCCAACACACACATTCACACGCGCGGACACACACACACACACATACACATACACACACACACATATCCCCACAGACACGCCTACATTATGGTGTGCCTCCTTCCCCCAACACACGTATACAAGAAAACGTTGAACTTCTATTTCTCATGCCGCTGGAATGAAATTTTACAAGTAACATCCTTGAAGCGATGCTGAGGACCCCTGGCATGGGCTTTTGTGTATTGACGTAGGTTTGGGTAGTGAAAAATTGAAAGAGAAAGAAGTAAATAAACGAAACAAAATTTTTAAAAAAAACCATGCGTGTCCGCTAAACATCTTTTCAAAGTTTTATAAAGCAAAGACAAACTAATACATATCAAAAATCCGCTTTGAGAGACTGTATTGTATGGAAACGCATATATATGCAAATTTTCAGACGGTTTTAGCGAAATTTGACAGACCGGATAGGTTTTGAAAGCTGTCTTATTTTGCATTCAAATATTTAAGATGGTGGTGTTTACATGGCAACCAGAAATAGATGTTAAAGGATTTCAACACTGTTTTGCTAATTCAAGCATGCCGAGACAGAAAATTAGGGTTTAAAAAGACTATTTTTAGGCGTTTCGAAAATTACCCTCATGATCCGCCTAGTTCCCTGTAGGATGTTCCTGACATTTGTCATTGTAGGAACACTGGAATGCTTTTTGGTAGACTCTTCCAAGTAAAAGGACCAGTATAATAATAATAATAATATGTAAAACGTCGATCTCGAATTTTTTTCTAAGTTTTGTTTTTGGTTCTTCAAATGAAACAGAATTTTCTGACTGCAATGATCTAGATGGTTTATAGAGCTGCAGTTAATCAGCTAATATATGTAGGATGATGAGATATCGTGTAAAGTTTTGTAAACAAAACAGTTTCATGTTTTCATTCTACTCTCGTTAGCGGTGCCCTCGTGACGTCAGCATGCCTCAACACTCGGTTATTTCGATCTATGTATAAAAACTCTAAATCTGAAATTTCATTACAATGAGTGTGAAGTTGAGAGAGAGAGAGAGAGAGAGAGAGAGAGAGAGAGAGAGAGAGAGAGAGAGAGAGAGAGACAGACAGACAGACAGACAGACAGACAGTTCATATGTCTATGAAGCGGTACGTGCGTTGTAAGTCTTACTTTATCTCTGAGCTGACTGTCAAGCACAGTAAGACAGGGTTGTTATCTTGTTTGCACTGCTCTTTGGAGATTCTGATAGGTGGAGAAAGACGATAGGGAAAGAACTGTTACCCGGAAGAAAGGATCGAAAGAGAAGACGGGTTTTCTGTCATGCTTATGGCTAGCTTGATAGTAAAGAATTGACAGATAGATGAACTTACAAATGAACTGAAAGACGAGAACGTAAGCACATAAAGATTACATACACCGGACGAAAAAAAAACCAACACTTATTCAAAGTCCAAAAACATATGTCAACGTTTTGATGTGCCGGGGTCCGTGTGTCAGAGGCCAACCGGGAATATAATTAGGCTATTGTTAGACATATTTTTTAATTTTGTTCAACTGAGAGCACAGCATTTAGAAATTTGAAATGTGCAGCATTATCAAACAATAATTATACATGTGCTAGATGTTTCAGCCATGCAAAATTTGAATGAATGAAGTCATTAAACTTTGACATGTAATAAACATTTTTTTTCCTCGCTGTAATGGGCGATAATAAAAATTGTCACAAAAGAGTAAAAAAAAAAAATCATGCCTAATGGAAACAGCGCTGTTTGTATTTAAATGCGCTGTAACTAATTGCTTCACACTTGATTTCATCACGTAAATTACCCATTACACAAATAAATGCATTAACTGAGCAATTTACGAGCAAAAGCTGTTGTCATGGTATACTATCCATTTTTTAAAGTACTTACAACAAAATTGCTACCCCATTTTTTTTTCTGTTTCAATCCAGCTGCCCCCCCCCCCCCCCCCCNCCCCCCGGCGTCCGCCCCCAATTTTATGACCACAGGAACGAGAAATAGATGACAGAAGCGACGTTTCTGAAATCAAAATTAGAGTATAACCTAACATTACGTCAAATTAGGTATTTTCAGCTCCATCACGTGACCTAGGAATTCTTGCTCACACGTTGGTTTGTTTACATGCTCTGCTCATGCATGATTACTCGTCATTTATCAAAATATCCTAGCAATCCCTTGATCACGTGGCGTAACTGAAAATTCTTCATTACGTTATTGAGGATGGCTGGTCGGCGGAAGAGCTGAGCAATTTTGTACACAATGTACGCCTAGACATGAGTGAAAATGGTTTGCGAGTACTTTTACTATAATCAAATACTAACCGACGTTATACCTACGATGTGCGAATTTTACAATTAATTGTGTGATTTTGTAATGACGTTATTCATTCTATTGCCCAGCGATATATTGGAAGACAAGCAAGGAGACGGACAGAGGTTACGTTATTAGGCGGGCAGTCAAGAAAAAAAAAAAAGAAAACATCCCCAGGCTCATAATGAAATATTCGGACGGTCTGACCGAATGATGGACACACAAACGATCACGAAGATAGACAAACGAACAGAGAACGGTTGCGGCAACTTACTCTTTGAATACGTCCAGTGAGAATGCAATATCTAGCAGTGTGTCTGTGGCACTGCCATTTCTGATCTGGATCACCACATCGTCCAGTCTTTGGCCCAGTGCAGTGGTCAGTAGGACCAGCAGGACTGCAGCTTGTCCAAACACAGGAAACATTCTGTGGTCTAACTTTTGTCAAATATTGCTGTGGGATTAACGAATAAGACATATAGATAGATAGGTAGACAGACAGACAGACAGACAGACAGACAGACAGACAGACAGACAGATAGATAGATAGATAGATAGATAGATAGATAGATAGATAGATAGATAGATAGATAGATAGATAGATAGATAATCAAAATATTTAAAAGAAAAGAAAAGAAAATAGAGGAGCAACGTGACAAACAAAAAAAGCGATGTAGAGAAATAAAATGGAAAATTGTAAGATAACAAAGATGGAAGATCGAGTGAGGCCAATACATTAAATAACAGAAGACAGAAGAGAAAACTTGTATGAAGACTGAAGCAAGGATGGGTGTTTTGAAAGAAAGCCAAAAAGAACAGGGTAGAGAGATTTTTCTTTTCTAATGAATTAAAGAACGAATACGAATTTAAGAAAGAAAACTTGATCGAATAATTAATTAGTGAGAAGTAGAGAAATGAATTATATGGAAGGAAGGACAACGTAAGCTAATGTTTGAGTCAAAATGAATGAAAAACTCTTTAAAAAGTAGGAGAAGGGGCAACAATGCAGATACTGATTGCAACAATCCCAGGAAACAGACAGGAGCCGTCTGAATCACCATAATATAAAGACCAACAAATCAACAACAACTACTACAACAACAGCAGCAACAATACCAACCGTAATAACAGTAGCAATAA
Organism: Ellobium chinense; assembly: GCA_033807755.1. NCBI lineage: Eukaryota > Metazoa > Mollusca > Gastropoda > Ellobiida > Ellobiidae > Ellobium > Ellobium chinense. The sequence goes on from JAWQUT010000946.1 coordinate 108,775, forward strand.
CAAAACTGCAGCAAAAACAGGATAAATGCAATTGCCATCTACATCACCATAAAATAAATAACAACAACCATAATAACAACAGCAACAGCAACAACAATAACAATAACACCAACAACAACAGCAGCAACAGCAAAAACAATAACAACAACAACAACAATGACAGTAATATTAGTAATATACACTCTATTGTAACTTACATGTAGTGAAAATTCCGAAACACTAGTAATACAAAGTAGGTGAGTAACGTTGTGAAGACTTGTGCCTGATAATGACGTAGTATTCATCCAAGCATGTTTCAGAGTGGCGTATTCAACACCCAGTATCTTCCCCCTTAAGACTGCATCCTGGAACACAAAACACCTTACCCCCATGCAGATTAATTTGTCCGTCAGAATGCCATTATCCTCTTCTTATGCCGTGATGTTATGCGACACAAACAGAGCATAAAACCTGAGCTTGCCAGACAGTAATCGAAGTTCTTCAAACCTGTACCAGCGAAAGTGCACTATGTCTACAATAAAGACGTGGTCTGATAACCTGGATTCATTCTAACCTGAACATTTGCGTAGATCAGTACTGTGTTGGTAGCAATGGGCACCCCCTCTGTGTTGTTTATGGCTGGAGTACCTTATCGTGAATGCCGGACCAGGAAGTTAAATAAAATTAGACGTGGTAAACTCCTTCTCTTGTGCGACAAAGAAAGTCCATAACGAAAGGTCTTTGCTCAGTAATGAACTAATGGATCGCTTGAAGCGTTCATTTTTCCTTATCACCTGAAGCGTTTATTTTTCCTTATAGGCAATTATGTATTTTTACATGAGTATGTGTGTGCGTGCATCTGTCAATGCTTTTTATAAATGTCGTTTTCTAAAGCGATTAAAATGAGTTTGTAATATCTTAAGATAAATCTTAACTAGCATTTTTAATAAGCTCACTGAATTCTACAAACTATTAAAGAGGACTTAAAGATTGTGGAATTTCGTGTAAGTGACAGTAGAGAAAACAGTTTACTGGCTCCAAAAGGGAACTTGGATTAGGCTTCTGTAACCTGTATCTAATGTCTTGCACTGTCTCTCACGGGTTTAAAGACCTAAAATCCATGTACTAAATGTTCCTAGGCTGTCATCAGATGGAAGACACACAAAATGTCCTAAGAACTGGATCAGATACAGCTTTTTTGGTAAGTAAATAACTAGACCAGACTAGATATTAGCTACACTAGGCATAGGACAATCATTGTGACACAGCCCCTCCGCATCCTCTGTTATGGCTATCCCCTATCAAATCACTGGTATGAAATGTTTGGATTGAATCTAAGCCTGCAGAAATCTGTTTTGCATTTCTAATTTGCTTCCAGCTTAGCCCACCGCAGCCTTGATGCCCCTTCCTCACCTTAATCAACAAAAGAATGCAGATTGAGTCATGTCATGTCTAGATTTACAGTGTTTCAATGTCCTCTTTACCCCTACTCCCTCCCCACATCCCCTCCCCAGAGAAAAAAATACATTCCCATTAAACTGATAGATGTGCCTGGTTTCCTTGACCTTTTCTCATGTATTTCATTCACCCCCTACAAACGCCACCCCCTAACCAAAGTCCAGTCTCCAATCAATATTCAATGACAAGTAGGACTAGACTACCTTTTCATGACCACCCAGCTAAGTGAAGTTAGACAATTCGTTGCTGGCGCGACATACTGGCGTAACGCGAAATTCAGTGTTCTGAGAAAAACGAAGTTAAAGTTTTTACTTCAAATGACGACCAATAACTCACTTAATTCTTTGTAAATTTTGGTCATTCTTTCTTTATTGTGCACAGACACCACCTGGCTTGTTATACCATTATCATATTTTCATGAAGACAATGCCCTTTGGAAATTATTTACTTTTTTACATTAACATCCCCTATACGTCAGCATGCCGCGTCATAGTTTTGACACGAACAGATAATACGCCACCCAATCAAGCAGTGCGTCGCTCTGGCGCGCTACGTATTGGCCCCGCCCACAGGTTACGCCAGCCGTGACAGCTATACAGAGTGATTAGTAATTCAGGATTTTCTCGCTGCTGCTAATTACTTAAGTAGAACAAAACGAACAAGA
>JAWQUT010000947.1:5910-23475 GCA_033807755.1 Ellobium chinense
TTTTTCTGTAACAGCTGTAACTTAACTGTCAACTTCTTCCCACAAATCTGCAAATCTTTCTGGTTCCAGGTTGCCGACTGTGAACGGCTTTGGGCTTGAGATCAGAATGTCATAAGTTCTCTTTCTGCTATGGTCATGTTGAGTCGAACAATTATATCTATGGCAAATTCATCTATTAATTTATTCTCCTAACAGGCAACAGCTCTTGTTTTCCAGTCTCACAACACGTGATACTTCCTTTAATATGCAAATTACATAATATAGTAAAGTTTTTAAGTGATTCACCCCCAAGCAACCAGCGGTACGCTGAATGCCATGGTGATCTTTTTTGTGATTATTGTATTAATATGTGTGATGGGAATGACTGTGTGAGTTTAATTGAATGTGATGACCATGAGGGTTAGGAAGTTTATGACATGATGGGTAGGGGTGAAGCCAACACTAGTCAAGATCTCTTTGTAGGAGAGTATAAAGGTTACTGTATGTTTATGATGGCAGTGCTACCAGATATGCTGGCATTGTGCTGCAAGCAGAAGTTAATAAACATGTGGCGGGCGTAGGCCAGTCGTTTCAAATATCTACACTCGCATCCCCTTTAGTTAATGAGCTTCTTTTTGTACACGGAAACGTTGGGTCCATTGTTAGTCGTTTGAATGTTTGCAGTCGTAACGACAGAGAGAGTAACAGTAACTGGAGTGACTTTGAGGACCAAAGGGCTGAACCCACTGTAGATGGTAGTGAGGAGAATACTACAGGCAGAAACAGGGATGGCGATGACAAATATTGCGATATTCATGATGACAATTTTATTTCAGTGACTATGTCAGCTGTCAATCACAAAGTGAACTACATGCGCATCTTCCTGGCGATAGCCACCCTTTGCAGACGTCAATATTAGCACTTGTTACTAATGAGTGCTCACTCGTACGTGATAATGATGTGTTTTCTGCTTGCTTTCTGATTATCTGTGGTCATAGATAAAAAATAACCTCCCCTCATTTCCATGAATTTGTGCATAGGTATGACATTGTTGGCCTGGCTGAGGCCAAAGCTGGTGTGTGTGATGTATGCTTCAATGATAATAACGAAGATACCCTAAGTAACCCAGGGTATACATGTAACTGTTACCACAAGTTTAGGAACAGAAAGGGTGGACGCACATCAGGAGGTGTAGCATTGGCTGTCAGAACTTCTATAAAAGCCTCAGTTTCTATTATCGGTACAGACGTCCTCTGGTGCAAACTGGAAGGAAAAGGGAATACATGTATTATGGATCCTCTCATCATTGGAGTGGTGTATATTTCTCCTGGGGGATCTCCTCATGCCAGCCGTCAGACTTTTACTGACACAGAAAATGACATCATAAACAACTTTGTAAATATTGATTGCTACCTGATAATGGGCTATTTTAATGCCCATACCGGTAATAAATGTGATTATATTTCTATTGATGACACAAACTTGATTGATGATGAACTTACATTGTATTCCTCAAACATAGAGTCACGATTAATTAAGGCTGGCCTGCCCCTAGTGCGAGTTACGGACTGTAAACACACTGTTAACAATTGGGGCAATGGCCATCTGGAACTTGTACGATCACTGACTCTGTACATATGTAATGGTCGTTAAGGTGAAGCGTCTGCTAGTTGTACAACCATCCATGATTCTGTCATTGACTATTTTATTGCCAGTGAGAAACTTATTACTTATGTACTGAACTGCAGTGTAACCGAATATTGCCCAGTAATATCTGATGTACATATCCCCTTAGAATTAACTCTTACATCGGCCAACCACGGCACTGCGAACGTCAGCGAACCTGGGCTCGTGCAGCATGTTAACGAGAACAGCGGAGCCTATGTATCTGTCTTCATGGGACCCGCTTAAAACACATGATTTTCTCTCAGCATTAGATGTAACAAAAGCTGCTCGCCTAGGTGACTTATTCAGTAAGCAGATAAGATAAGACAAACGCACAGGACTACATTAACCAGGCCTGCAGCGATATAGAAGAAATGCTTGTACTGGCAGGTGTTAAAGCCTTGGTAAAAAAAAATAAAGTTCGTAAGGTCCCGTATCACCAGACAAAGCCTGTTAATAAACCATATTTTACGGTGACCTGCAGATCAAAACGTAACATTTACCACAAAGCTAAGAAACGCTATAACATAACAACGACAGAAGAAGACCTGGCATGCATGAAATTACTTGGCAGGGAATACAAAAAAGAATTGAGGCGTGCTTTCCGTAGTCACAAGAAGAACATCTGTTCCCGTTATCAAGAATTGCAGCGAAAGGGAAATGCTCGAGATTACTGGAAATTCGTTAAAGGACAAAATCAACTCAATGGCGAAGGTGCTAATGAAGAAAAAAACCTTACGGACTTTTGAAATTATTTCAAGGACCTGAACAAAGACAATACTCCTTTAATCGGCACAGACCAACTTTTTGTAAGCAATAATGAAGAAATGGATAAACCGTTCACAGCACAAGAAATACGTGAGGGTATCAAGAAACTAAGAAACAATAAAGCGGTCGGAATTGACAATATCCGGAATGAATTCATTAAGACTACAGAGCAGGTACAAACAGAAATATGTGTAAAGCTTTTCAACATTTCTTACACGTGGCGAGTAGTGCCAGAGTCTTGGACTACCGGAGTGATCAAACCCATTTACAAAAATAAAGGCAGCAGAAAAAACCCTGACAATTACAGACCTATCACTATTCTTAGCTGCCTAGGAAGGCTATTTATGTCTCTTAAAATTAAATGCCCGTCTTGGAAAGTTTTTGAATGACAGTAACATCATTGGGGAGGAGCAAGCAGGGTTCAGAGAAGGGTACTCTACAATGGGTGGGGTTTTCATTTTACACGCGCTACAAATTCTTATGAAAAATAGAAATAAGCCTTTATTTTCTGCCTTTTATAGACCTGCGCAAGGCCTTCTCCAATGTGTCTAAGCCGTTACTGCTCCAGTGCGTATATTTGCGAGTTGATATATCTCGCTTGTTTTCCGCCTACCCCAAACACACACACAGTGTTGGCAAGAAATCCACCAAATTTCACCATTTTGTTTTTTTTAAATTTGAGATTTCATTCCTTCTTTTTTTCCTTCCCTACTTCCATCCCCAACCCCACCATCAACCCCTACCCCCATCCACCCCACCCCTACCTTAAGAAAAATCATAACCCCACCCCTTCTCAGCCCACCCCATAGGCTCACGTGGTATTGCCAAAGGAAGCTGCATTTTCTTTAAATTCTTTTGGGCAGATCCACCAAACCTTTGTTTCTCCAGGGCTTCTTCCCCAATCAATAACACAANCCATAGGCTCACATGGTATTATGAAAGGAAGCTGCATTTTCTTTCAATTCATTTGGGCAGATGCACCAAACTTTTGATTCTCTAGGGCTTCTTCCCCACTCAATAACAGAATTACTTTTTTAAAAATGTCAAAAAAAGATCACTTTTAGATTTTAAATATGTGGTTACAAGTGGATTTGAACCAATAAGGGTTGCAAACATGGTCAACTAAAAACCACCTGCTCATGCCAAGGTGTTTACATGGACACAATGACCAGCCAACAGGGGGTCATTTTTTCCCTTCCCTCCCAGTCACTCCCAGGTCACTTCCCTCTGATCATTCCCTACTAGTTCCCCTTCAAATAGGCTACCATGTCATTAAAGATGCAAGAAAGAGACACGTCAACAGTAGAGAATGCATCACTACTGACTACTCAAAACATCTGTAGGAAATAATTACATGTGGGGAGGGGTTAAGGTTTGTGGCACCTATTGGAGGGGCAAATTACTCACTGCGTACAACCCAATTAATCCGCTAACATATAAAATCCCCCTTTTTTGTGGCCCTGCCAGCCAGTGTCAGAAGTTAGAAATGTGAAAAATGACCTGTGATCCAAATAAAGCATCCAATTTTAAAGTTTCAGGTACAATTTGAGTCGTCTACATAAAAAAAAAAATAAAATGTGTAGACCTATGTATTCGCGCGCGGTTCAGATCAGCCAAATGAAAAATTGGGGACCAAATCAGAATTTGAGGTGACCTTTTTCGAAAGACATTTGTGAAAAATTTTGGGCGCTGACCTCCCTTTTTCTTCCCGTTAAAAGATCGGGCAAAAAAAAGTACTGTAACCTCCATGGAAGAAATTTCCCCAAATCACAGTGGTATATGTAGAATAATACAAAATGTTAATAGGGCCAAAAGAAGAAAAAACAATAGGTGTCAAAGACCTTCATATTCCTCAAAGAGCGATAACTCTTGAACCACATTCTTTGCGAAAAGGTCTACAGTGCTGCAGGCAATTTTCCGCTTTTTGGTTTTGTAAATCTGATAACTAGCTGTGAACATACTCTCAGCTGCAGAGATCTATGAATGCACATGAATGTTCTCTGAGATATCCAAAACAATTTTTAGCGATTTGAGTGTAATGCTTTTTAGACTATAATACCGGAGCGTCTCGAAGTTATCAAAAATAAAGAACAAAACACGCAATATGCAAGTTACCGTCTCCAGCCGGTGATCGCATTTATTGCTCGTCCCTCATACTAATTTTAAAGGGCTGATTTGCATCTCTCTGCCAGAGATGGAGTGCCAAATTTCACGTAACAGGACTAAGTACATCTGGGAAAATTAGGGTTGAATTATGTTTCAGCAATTTATAAAATAAACACAGTATGTTATAAATATATAAAATTATAAAGGGTATAGAATGAAAAACGTGAAATCAGTCTGAATATTTGGAGCGCCAAGTAGCGGATTTCAGGGAGTTAATTTCAAGAAAAGTACCTATTCATGGGTACCCTTTTGGTTGCTGCGCACTTGTCGCGATGGGGAAGTGTGCGCCCATACTAGGTGTTAGCAATGCGATGTGGTAGCTTTTGCGTTTATCGGAAAGGAGAGCTCGGCAAAGTGCTGTCAACATTTACGGTGTCAAGTTTGTTAGTGGAAGAAAAGAATGTGACACAAATTAGCTTGCCTATAGAGTGGACCGTCCTTGGCTTAGTACCATCTACAGAATAAAAGGACCGACCGAGGGTAAGGTTCCAAACTGTCGTAACTCAAGTACAGAGTAACTTGAGTTACGACAGTTTGGAACCTTACCCTCGCGACACTTTCGCGCACTCGCGGGAACCAAACAAACACAGCCGAGATATGGAATCACCCTCGTATCTCTCTTTTCCAAGTCCTTCTCGCCGGACTCAGTTTGACAGACGGCTTCCGCAGTATGACAATCATTACTTTTGCGTTACCCGTCTGATAAGGAGCCGTTCACAGTATAAGCCATTCAGAGACTCCTGACCCGCAAAAAAAAAACTGACAACTTAACAACCCGCAGGAATGCTATCTGAGTACAGCAATGACAATAAATGGAGATGTCTGTTTTTCCTTTTAATAAACAAAGCCGTTGATTAGTTGGCTTATCTGCGCTAAATAAACATCTAAACTAGCTCTAAAACCAGAACTCTATCGATCTTACGGAGCCAAACTCTGCTGTTTTGTTTTGTTTTTTTTCCAAACCAGTGCACCCCATTTGATTCTTAATATTAATGAATGCCTTACCGATAACCACAGAGTCCTACTTGTGGGGGCCAAATTAAGTCATAGTAAACACTTTTTGCAATGCCCATTAACTATTCAAAGTCGGAAAGGAACATATCGGTAGAAAAGTTGAGTAATAATAAGCTTAAATATAATGTCAGAAATATTTGATGTCACTGATACTGTAAGGAAACAAACTTAAATCGAAGTTTTAACACAATACTACTGTGGAGAAACATACGGGAACACTATGTAGGGTTTCTTTGATGTTGTGTTGAATGTTCTGCGCTGATATTGTCTGGCAGGCCCATGATGTATGATAATTACAGGCCTCTGGATTTTTTACAATTTTGAGCCATTTGGTGTCCTGTAAATTTTTATTTTTGCGACCTGAAGATTGAATTTTGTTGTTGGTCAGTTTCTTTATTAAGTAAATACACAAAATAAAAAACACTTCAGATTATGTAACTTAAAATGCAACCTTCCTAAAATCATCAATTATATCACCGCGCATGCAAATTTCCAAGTACAGTGGGGCCACGTAATAATATACGTCTTTTTTTGTTCTGTGAAGTATACATTTCACATGCATGGATTCATCATTATTCTATCACTTCATTATTCAGGTGGACCTTGGTATTAAGTATACCTCAGTAATAACTACACACTTTCCATGCGCATAGGCATACTTTATATTGTAGTTCCCCTGAAATTCAATCAAACGGTTTTTGAAATGTCGCATTCTATATAGGGTCATGAGTTTCCATACAGATTACAATTACTAAATTTTTAATATCGTTGAGAAGTTTCCATTCCAACATCCGGCAGAGATATTATTGTGTCGTGTGCACTTGTGGACACTTAAACAACCATTCTGACGACGTACCCTGATTACTCCATGATCGACTTTAGTGAGACTTCAGTGATAACATAACGATCCATCGGACCAGGCTGTCGGGTGTGTTTTATCAGCAGTATTTTATTATCTCAAGTGCTTTTTATAAGGAAAAAAAGAAGAAATCGTGACAGCTGAATATTACTATGCTAAAAAAAACGAATTTTAAGCAGTGGTTGTGTCAAATTACGTTCCATTGTTGTGGTCACTATTGCACTAATGAAATTTTGTTTTCAAAGACTGTATAATATACATTGTTTTGATGTTGATATATAATAGACTTACAAAAAAAAACAACCCAAAAACTGCACTCGTTCTCTACAATAATATTCTTCCTAGCCCCTTTTCATACTGAAAGGTAACTGTAGTCTGAATGCATGTCTCATGCTCATCTTCGGCATGTTCCTTCCAATCACTGTGGACATATCATCATCATCATGTAATCAACTGAAAAGAGGGAAGGGAGATGATGAGAACTGTTGGTGGGAGACAGAGAAAAATATGACATAAAGAGTAAATTTGATAGATAAAGGTAAAGGCTTATTTTATGGTGGAAACAAGGGTGGATCCACAAAAGAACAGGTGGAAATAGGATGAAGGGAAGAGCATTGGACAACCGGTGTAAGTTAAAACAGTGGGATGTAGTGAATGAAGAATTTGGAACCTGAGGTGTAGAAGAGGTGTGTAGAGGCCACTAAATCTCTAGTTTACTGTTTTTTTTAAGAAGGGCTCCTCAATATTGAGGCAACCGGCAATTTCGGTGGGTTTTGAGCTGCCAGATCCACTTCGATTCAATTCTATTAAGGTTTTGCTTACTGGGGTTAGAAACCACACCCGGAAGCATCATATCGTCCACAGAATGATTGGTAAGACTGAATTGTTGAGCTACGGGTTGGTCAACGTTCTTAGTTCTTACGGTTGAGCGGTGGTTGGCAAAACGTATCCGTAGTTTCTGTGTGATTTGGCGGTGTATTTTTTTTTCACTATTGACATATATAACGTTTGATGATTCACACATAATGGTGTCTTTTATCTTATATAATTGGTTGGTGGCTGTGCCCTTGATGGTTTGGGTTTTGTGGGCAAACAGACAAGAGCTGCATCTGGGTTTATTACAAGGGGAGAAGCCTGCTTCGGCCGAATTAGTAGGAGGAGTTGTAGAAAGCTACGAGCGGGTTTTAGAAATTGAAAAAAGCAAAATTCGGCGGTCTGCGTCTTGCAACAGTATGGCCTTTAAGAAAAACAGATGAGTTGGGACTGGTTCAGGATGGTGGCATTTTTGAGTACTATTTTTGAATGTTGGGAAGGTGTTGGTGATGGTTTACCACAAAGACTGCCATTAGCATTGTGACAAGAAGGAATAAGAAGTGGGGCTCTTTGAAGACTAGAGACCTGGTTAAGGAATGGTGTGATGAAGCTAGCATTTGCCACTTCTGGAGGTTTTCTTTAGTTCCTGCAGACGATTCTGAAAGAGGAGTTCGGTGGAGCAGGGGCGTTTGATGCGGAGAGCACCGCTGTAGACAATAGATATAAAGATGTGTTTAGGATGGTCAGAAGAAGGATGAAGATATCTGTGGGAGTCGGTAGGTTTTGAAAACAGATCGGTGGTGAACTGTCCACTGAAGATGCCAAAGTTGATATCCAAGAAGGACGTCCAGGTTGTGTGGGAAGAGATGGTAAATTTTAAACGGGGGTGAATTGAATTAAGATGTTGTTGGAGTTTGAAATAGTCCCTCTCATTATCGGGGTACAAGCAGAGGATATCATCTAAGTAACGTTTGGTCCAGACAGGTTGGGTAATGGAGTGGAAGCAGGAGACTTTATAATTCCATAGCCACTGCATAAAGATATTAACGGGGCAAACGGTGTGCCCATGGCTATGCCTTGAATCTGGAGGTAATTGACGCCAATGATATCAACGTTATTGAGGATCAGTACTAATTTGATAAGTTTGGTGAGTTGGGTGAGTGGAATAGTTTGATTGCTTTACACGCATGGATGCCCTCGACATGAGGAACAGAATTATATATTATTATATTTATTATATATATATCTACAACGTCAATCGTGATGAGGGTGGTGTTAGGGGGGACGTAATCATCATATTCTAATCATCATCATCATCCAACTGTCTGCAAAACGGCAGCAAGGCACCTGGCCCTCTATCATAGAACCTATCTGTTGTGAGTTTATTATGGTCACGAGCACGGCAGATGAAAGAATAGTGCGTTTGAATTCAGTAATGGCTTTTTGCAGGCAGTTTATTTTTATTGACAGCCGAATCCAAAAGAGCAATAAACAATGACACAAGAGCGTGTATGAAGTACAAATGCGATGTAGCAATGCAGCATAACCATTCATGTCGATGCATTTTATTGTGAATTATACACGCAATAAAGTTTCGTTCTCTCATGTAAACAAAGCAATAACTTTCAATATCTGGGCCCCAACAATGCCTCCTATTGCTCCCATTATCAATGCAATGTAATAGAAGTTTATTAAATCATCTCTGAATGTCGACATTTTGCGTACTAACACTATACGCCTACATGAACAATTGAGGAACAACAGTTTCCTGATTAAAATCTATTTTTCAAAACGTATGGACAAAAATTATAGTATTAAAGCGATGTATATATGTACACAAACTTCTCACACTTGTCTTGACATTACAATAAAAGCACCGGTCATGGAATGATCACATTCCTGTCTGGGCATTTGTTTAAAAAAAGCATCGTCCTAAATAATATAATATTTCTCGATTATGTTTTGAGGTTTTATTGTTTTGGGAAGTTCTCATCATCTGCGGATGAGGAATTATTACGATTTCGGAGTTATTACACTAAAAATGAAAAAAAAAAACCCAAAAAACTATGAAACTATCTGTTACGTAATGCCTCTTATTGGAGGTGTTAGCTTTCATTCACATTTGGATTGCCATCCAATAAAGGCGTAACTTGAATCATAAAAATCCTAATGTCTTAGATGAAGACAATAATATTCATACATGACACATGGGCATTCAGTCAAATAGACAAGCACAGAAAATACCGTGCCTATCAAGCGAACAAAAAAAGAGCGAGAGAGAGAGAGAGAAAGAAAGAGAAAGAGAGAGAGAGAGAGAGAGAGAGGAGAGAGCGAGAGAGAGAGAATGGTTTCAGCACTTTTAAATATTTTTTTTGTAATAGTCGCAATTTAATAAGCATATTTGCTGAAGCCTTAATGTATTCACTTTGTATGATATTGTCACTCTCAGATTATAAAGGCGTTGTGAAGTCATACAAACCCACACTACTCAGATGAATATGACCACCTTTCGCCGAAGCAGTGTGATATGACGTGATATATACAATATGGCAGTGAAGGCAAGAACGATATTGGTCAAATCATGTAATACATTTAGTACAAACTTTTACAGAATTCTTACAGTTTTTTTAGAAAGCAGTGTGAGAAATTCAACTTATTATCTAGACTGAAATTTATTACAAGAATTTGAATTTTCCAGAAAATATTAAATATGCAAATTAAAAAAAAAAATAAGATGGACAGTAGTGCGTGCACTTTGGCTACTGAATGAAGTGTTTCCAAAGTTTGAAACGGATTTCTAAATCACATTGTCATGACATATATTTTTCTCCACGTTGTGTCTGTATCTATGGTATAAGTTTTCTTCACAAACATTCATTATGAAATACCTGATAATAAGTAAACTTCTAAAAAATGTATAGTCTAGTTCTACATCATGAAACTTGTAAATGTAAACATTAAAGATAACAAACTGGTAGAAACTACTTAAAGTCATACAAAAGGAATATTAAACAAACGCTCTAGAGGCATTTAAGTAAGGACAGCAACGCAATTGTACAAAATTGCAAGGACGCTAGAGGATAGCACATGAATACCCAAAGACAGTCCGGATGTCAACATCATTTTGTCATTGGAATTTTGAAGTAGAATTAGATTTAGCAGCTCTAACAGTTGTCAAGGCAAGTCTGATTAAATGCAATGGGCAGTAGTATTGTTACTTTCCAACACGGCAGATTTAACCCCGCTATTCAATATACAGATGTCAATAACAATAACAATAACGATAACAATAACAATAACAATATGTTCAGGACAGAGGAATAAACATTGGACTGCTTCTGTCTAATTATGGACAAGGATACGCCGATATGATGTCACTGTCTTTACCCAAAAATAGTCTATCTATAATTGAGTGCGAAGCAATAAGCCTTCGAAGTCATCAGAGAACTACATGTCGCTTATTTCATAAGGGAGATCAGAATGTGTACCCATATTCTCCTTTCCTATTAACATCGCGATCACAATATCATCGAGTCTAGCCGTGCTATAAACACAAACAAAAAATACTTATCGCATAATCTACTTTATCTTCGTTAATGGGAGAAATTGAAAATATTTAACCATTCTCACTGACATAGCAAATTTAACATTGTCGTTTTCGTGAAATGGTGATAAATGGTGTCTTTTGTGTTTCAATGTTGTTGTTGTTTTCTCAGAACTCCATATTTATTATCCCAATATAATGTGAGCAGTTAGACACCGGCCCACTTTTATACATTTTTTTCGTGTTTTTTTCCAGTCACCAAAACTTCTTTATCCACAAAACGACATAATCGACACAGTACATTTGCATGGGCATGTTGGTTTCCTGAAGGAATGTTTCCACACAACAACTTACTTTTTTCGGCAGATACCTCGTTTACTCTTTCCATGGATATGGACGACTCCCATCGCCCGTCGCGCCATTTTTTTTTCCATGGCGTCCTTAGTGTTTGTCTGGATTGCGTTTGGCTGCGTTTGGCTTCTTTTCACCGCTTTGTCTCTTTCGCTTCATCAATTAAACCATGCAGACTACTGTCAGTTGTTTAGAGTTATGCCTTGTAAAGATCGCCATTCTGCCATGTTAGCGCCATGTTTAGAAAATGGGGTTATTTTAGTTTTCAGGACCGTATTTTGATTTTCTCCTACACATCTGTTATTTATTTCTATCGGAATGACGAATGAAATGACCGACGTGCAATAAAAAAAAAAACCCTTTAATATTTCATTTTACGTCACGCTGCTGTGAAAGTACTAAATGACTGACCAGCGGGAAATGCCATTTTTAACTAACAATTATAAACCACATTTTTTCCCACGATCACAAGAGAAAAAGGCAACAAATATTCCTATTAAGACAGATTGGTTTAGGGGATCATGCACAATTTCGATCTAATCCTTTCATTAAGAAAAAACGAAGTTGCAGAAAAAAACGTGTTCATTTATTTGTGAATGCACTATAGTAGTAATGCGCATCCTAGAATTAAAGGTCGTCTGTTAGAAACGTCGTTAGTGTGTCTTTATACATGTTTACCTAGTTTAAAAGAAACGAAAATATGGTTTGTCGGTCATGACCATACTGGACAGTATAGGCGGTCAGATATTAAAGAAAGAATGTGAAATCTTCGTCCTACAATAAAGAAACCGGGTCAAACTCGTACTTAGGTAACATCAATGTATGTGTGCTCTTCCGTATTGTCCACATTCAGATGATGCCTCTGCTCCTCATTTGCTGATGTCATGGAGTAGCAAACTTCTTCATTAGTTCTCCGGGTCCTGTGAAGTTTTCCTGGTGAGTCATTATTAAACACAGTGAGGATGATGACGGTGTATGCTGGTAATGTTGTGATAGCAGTGATTATGGATGACGTGGTAATGGCAGTGAGGAGATACCATAGAGGTAAAATGATGATGATTACGGTGAAGAAGATGACTGTGATGTAATGATGAAGGATTGGTAATGAAAGACAAAGTGCTGCAGATAGGGTGGTAGTAAAGTTTAGGCTGGTAGTGGTAAGAGCAGTGATATTGGCACAAAGAAGGATAGTATTAAAGCTGGACGTAAAGTTCTTGGAGATGTGGTGATAGTGGAGCTACTGGCAGTGGAGTGAGTCTGGAGATGATTATTCTCATTCTAAAGAAGAAACATTCATATTCCGAAAATGTGACATACAATACTTCAATACTAAGTCCTCATTTATTACGCATAACCTGTTATTAATTATACATTTCACATACTAGGATTCATTATTATTATATTTAGTTTTCATTACTGAGCCTGAATATTACATATAAATTTTATTCTTCCTTACACCAAGGCATACTTTATATAGTGATCCTTCTGCATATATAATGTTTCTAATTTTCGTTACTATTAAGATTGTGAGATTAAAATATCAACTTCGCACTCTTAATGACTGACTTGGCAATATTTTTTAAAAACTGTATTTTATTAACTATTCTGGTGATTATTGTCTTAGTCATCTTACCACTGATAGATTCAGCTAATGTGCATTCATCTATTCAATCATCTGTGCGTATAGACATCTTGAAATATATTAGGCTTATCGGTTCTTAAACCTCTTTTGGCGTTCAGATGTTTTGAAGGAATCTTTTTGAAAAAAAAGTTGTCGAAATTTGATAGTTGTGATACCTCGAAAATCAAGTAATTAGTTTCACAACTTTAGTGTATCAGGTCGATTCCTACATGTTTCAAGAATGTTATTTTCTTTTTATTGACTTAACATTTAAAAGCTGGTCAAGTTATAACCATTCAAAACACTGACATCATAGATAAATGTCCGTCCCGTAACGAATAATTAAAACCTTGTGAAATGCACGGTTTGAATAAAGGAGTTTGTTTAATGGCTCTAAAACATCGCATTTATGATGCGATCTATTTCTAGTCTCTCAAAAAATATATATGAACTGACATTTTAAAGATTCATGCTAACTTAAAAAGTATTGTAAATGCCCACATTAGGGTGGCGCAATCATTGAATCTTTATGATCTGTACAGAGAGATTCTTGCATAAGGATTGATAATAATATTTTGGTGAAACGAAATGACATTCATTCCGATAGCAGCTAACAAAGTAATGGCTTACCATATGGCCATAATATATAAATGACTTTCTTTAGGCCAATGTAAAAAAAACTTCTTGTTCAGATGGTATGGTCAATCCCAATATTTGCAAAATAAATATGAATTGACATTTTAACGATCCATGCTAACTTAACAACCCGTAATCTACTCGTCCAATTACAAGGCACAGCTAAGAGATCATCTTTGCTTAAGCCCTGGTACTTGTTTGTGGGAGCATAGCAATGATCCGAATGTAGGGCCAGTTCGTGTATTATTCTCAAATGTATTGCATCCAATCGTTCAAAAGTTCCGAAATAAAAGAACGTTACAGCACAATGTAAAATATCGCTCTTAAAAGCAGTGAACAATGCGGGACTAGTGCTCAGAATTGGAACGCTTGGATACATGTTTTGTGATTGGGGTGGAGGGAGGGGGTGTGCGGTGGAGGGATGTGAAATTTGGAACATGTGTTGTTGTTGTTGTTGTTGATATTGTTGTTGTTGTTGCTATTTTGGTGTTGGTGGTGTTTCTTGGACACAGTCTAGCAGTTTTAGCCATGGACTCGTTATGTTTTGTGTAAAAGAGAAGTGCATACATTAAACAATTTCAACAAATCTTTTGGAGATTTTAGACCTGACTGCAAGCACCCTTGATCATGGCCATCACCCCATCAGAGATTTCTTTTCCATGACCCACTTCATGAAAATTACTCACCACCCCCCTCCTTCTTCCTTTTTCTTTAAGTTGATTATCCAGAAACAGTATATTTGTGTTTTTACAATACTGTATGCTTGGATCATCGCTAAGGAAAATAATGCATTCATCCTATCCCTTACTTCTCTCCACAGTCACACTCTCTCTTTGAAAAATGTCTGTTCAAAGACGATGGGATGTAAATGTAATCACTAGAGAGTCAGACCCATGAAGATAACATGTAAATATAAACACGAAGACGTCAGCACCGATCGAAAAATGGAAAAAAATATATTATAAGATAACAGTTGGTAATTACGTACAAATGTTATTTAAAAGTGATGACGATTAAGTCAACTTAGTTTGTTATGCCCATTAAATTGTTAAAACGTGTTTATCATGCTAGAAACATGTAATGTCTCTGTATAGATCGACGGTAAGATACACGTAGTGCTGTTCCATGTGCCTGAGACCTCCGATTGGCGGTCCCAAAGTGCAGATTTTGGTTACGTTCAAAAAAAGGAACTGACTTTTTAGTTTCCTAATACTTTAACCAATATTCACAAAACAAAGTCATTGCCAACATTCCGATTATCAATTTTTACGTTTGTGTGCGTACTAGTTCCATCCTTCGTCTCTTGTTCAGCCATATATTTAGAAGGAATATACGGACTCTCACCTGCACGCACAAGCAGACACAGGATTACGCCTGAAGTAGTGACCACAATAATAAACAGGCTCAGAAGGATCATGACGGCCCCGTTTGAGATATCATGTGCGGACACCCATGGAACATCAGGGCTGTCGGTTCCACTGGAATCTGGTTCGACAGCTGAGCTGCTAGTTGTGCAACGCTGTTGTTGGACATCTGAAAAGAGAACGCGGTGCTATCGTTAGGATCTTTAGGATTTGGACGGAATCGTTGCGCGAAAATAAGCAGCAATCTGGAATACTGGATATGGTGTGAGTAATAACATAATTCTCAAAGTTATATTATGACATTCTATCACGATGATTTATTCTGAGTATCTGTAACTGGGGAGTCTCCCCCTCCCCACTCTCTCCCCACCTCACCAATAAAAAAAAAATTAAAAAACAAAGAGAAAAACCTTCCCTGGTGCTAGAACAAAGGAAAAATAGTCACTATACAAATACAATGGAACCACAGATTGTGGGAGAATTTTTAGCAAGGGTGAAATGTCTGGATTTTTTTTTTTACAAAGTTCCTGCATCAAACATGAGGGATTGGTGTATTGCATTTTTATTGCATTTTTTTTCATTATAGAAAGAGTGAGTAAAAAAAAGGGAGAGAGAAAGAAAGAGACGGACAGAGAGAGACAGAAAGACAAAGAAAGAAAGAAAGAAAGAAAAAAAGAAAGAAAGAAAGACCCCAGAAGTCTTGCGCTACGAGATTTAATATAAAGTTCACACATTCTAATGTCAGTTACGTTCGACTGACTCAACAGTTACAGTAAAGGTTGTAATATGCGAGGAAAGCCTCTTGAGCAATGCTGAACACTGTGTACAGTTTTGAAGAAGGTTGTTGTTACTGTTGCTTGTCCTTGTTGTTGTTGTTGTTGTTGTTGTTGTTACGGTGGTGGTGGTGATGGTGTTGGTGGTGTGATAGAGGTGGTGGCGATGGTGGTGCTGGTGGTGCTGGTGGTGGTGGTTGTGATGGAAGTGGTGTTGGTCGTCATCCTTTTTTTTATTTTCTTATCTTTCTCTTTTTTTGTGTGTTATATAACAAATAAGCGAGCTGAAACACATTTTTACTTACTAGATTTCAGACTCTGAACATTTTCATTCGGAATACAGTGATTATATTTGCCACATTAGTTAACACTTTTTAAAAATGTCATTAAACCCATTTGGAGTTTTACTTTGCAATTCTCAGTGTGTGACCAAGCAAAATGTCTTGTTTCACAAAGTGCTATGAGATTTGAATTTTAACTTTAAAGATATTACCACTTTCCATAAAGGCATTTGTTCTTGGAGTATGCAACATGTATTTCATGACTAGGGTTTTTGGTTGTATCATTGTAATTTCATTATACTACAGCTTTGGGTATGGTAGAATTATTAGAATTACGGTAAAGTAACTGAGCATTTTCAGCAAAGGTTTACGATATGCTTACAGCCTTTCTATGGCAAAATGTTAGTGTAACATTTGTGATGCTTGTTGTTTGTTTAGGCTAGTGCCCCCCCCCCCCCCTTCCTTTGTTATACGGCCCTGGACCGCACGCGGCTCCGGTCCTTCATGATTCGAGAATGTTGCAGTTACGAGTTAGTAGCGGCCGACCTTGTTGTGATCAGTTGTTTTTTTTCCTCTCTTTTAATTACGGCGGCAATACCGCTAGTGAGACTGTCTAGTGTCAAGGTCAGGTCGACCGTATGGTACGNAAATGTCTTGTTTCACAAAGTGCTATGACATTTGAATTTTAACTTTAAAGATGTTACCACTTTCCGTATATAGGCATTTGTTCTTGGAGTATGCAACACTTTAAATGTATGGTGATCAACCAGTATTTCATGACTAGGGTTTTTGGGTTGTATTATAGTAATTTCATTATACTACAGCTTTGTGTATGGTAGAATTATTAGACTTACGGTAAAATAATTAAGCATTTTCAGCAAAGGTTTCCGATATGCTTACAGCCTTTCTATGGTAAAATGTTAGAAATTTACTATTAAGATTTACGGTAGTCTTCCGCTAATACTCTAAAGCTACAACTTATGGTATTACACTGATGGCTGAAATTATGCTAAATTACTGCTAATTAATTGTTAAATTTTACTGTATATCACACACAGCTACCGTTAAGTTATGATAAATTACTGATAATTTACGATTAAGAATTTACCAAACTGTTGTAAAATGTTACGCTATGCAACTGTAAGTTACCGTAAAATTACTGTGAATTTTTTTTTTTTTTTTACAGGGTTGAATATGAAAGCATGCCAGTTTTGATGGAACTGCCCCGCTCTAAGTCAATGTAATTATTCAGTCTAGTTGTTGGAAGGACTGTTAGGACAATAACATCATTTTGAAGAACGAAAAAGCTGAGGAAATAGGGAGAACGGGAGAGAGAAAGAGGAGAGAGAGAAAGACGGCATGAGCACAAGTAGTTTTAAAGCTGCACTATCCTATCGTTGCTGTCAGAAGACAAGTCCTGCTCACAAGCTCAGCTACGACTCAGTTGCTCATATTTCACACACTAGATCTTAAGTATATCACTTCTCTTTACAGTAACGTTTGAATGGACAGTGAACTAGTGATCTACAAAGTTTTTATGCAGTGTGAAATGTTATACATGTGAAATGAAAAAAAAAAAAAAAATTCGTTATAATGTGAAGCGTATGATTAAATTAAAATGTCTCAGCATGACTCTTCTCTCCTTTCGAACCCACAGAGGGGCCTTAAAGATTATGATCACATTAGAGGACACAGTGATGAAAGACATAACGAAGTCGCAGACATGGAAAT